>JACM01014293.1:0-11599 GCA_000787095.1 Periophthalmodon schlosseri
ACGGTCTTAATTGGGA
This sequence comes from Periophthalmodon schlosseri, assembly GCA_000787095.1. NCBI lineage: Eukaryota > Metazoa > Chordata > Actinopteri > Gobiiformes > Gobiidae > Periophthalmodon > Periophthalmodon schlosseri. The sequence goes on from JACM01014293.1 coordinate 17, forward strand.
ATTAATGCGGAGCCGCGGGCCGAGGGATTACCTCGTGACAGAGCGGCGAGTGGGAGGGGTGCTCCTCACCCCCCTCGAACGGGACGGGGCTCTCCCTGGAAACACTTCCTGTCCAATAACACACGAGCGTGAGTCACTTAAACAACAACGTTACCTCGGCAACACTGAGCAGCTAGAGCTCAAAATGTTTTCTCCAACACAAAGGGTTTGTGTGTCGCTCTGCTCCGAGTCCCTGAACAGGTTTGAGTAAAACACTCGGATGAATCCAACTATATGAGGCCGTATACGACATGAACTGTTACATAACTGACAGAACGGATCTAATGTCCAGGAAAGGTCCAGTTCTGTCTCGTCTGATTCTTTCAGGGATGATACTAGAACAAACATCTAGTATCTTAGCGTTGATTCAGAGCTCAAAACTGTGATGTTTATATAAATGTAAAAGTGACTGTGATGTTTATATAAATGTAAAAGTGACTGTGATGTTTATATAAATGTAAAAGTGCACTATGATGTTCTATATAAATGTAACTGATGCTCTATATAAATATAACTGTACTCTGATGTTTCATATAAATGTAAAAGTGCACGGTGATGTTTATATAAATGTAACTGTGATGTTTTATATAAATGTAACTGCACTGTGATGTTGTATAAATATATCTGTGATATTCTATATAAATATATCTGCGATGTTTTATATAAACGCTGGAATCCTGCTCTGCCGCTGTCGTCTTCCGCTGGACGAGTGATGTCTCTTTTATTTCTCTCTTGGCCCTCGTCTGTGTTTCCAGGCCATTTCCGTCAGTTCCCTCCTCTCATCTATATTTATGTCCTCCATATTGAAAAGTTCTTTTGCGTTCAAAGCGAAGCTGTGCCTGGCTCCTCACTGCAATTACTGATTAATTACAGGGAATTAAAGCAATTAGAGCAGCAGAGATATACAATTAAGGAGCGGGTCCTGATGCCACACGAGGCTGTGCATCCACAGGCTCAATGCAAACACCTCTGTGTTTTAATCTCTTCTTTCATTTTGCTGCGCACGGCTCAGAGCAGGTGGGGGCATTTTTCCAGTTCATTAGATAGTATTTAATTTGAAACACCTCGGAGCTGAGGGAGACGCGGCGTCCCCGGGGAGAAGGGCGAGAGAGGGACTCCTCCGTCAGTTTCTCTAAAAACTGAAGAAGAAAATGGAACCAGTGCGGACGCTGAAGTAAAGTGCGCTGGCATTTAAAGTGACATTTTAAATATATAGCCGTGACAAACATCATTTGTTAAATGTGTACCTTGGGTTTTCAAACACAGCGTGTCGTTTTGGGCACTGATTAATTTTCAGAAAGACGGACGAAATGTATTTGAGTCGTTTTAGTTAATTGTTAAACCTTTCCCGTCGTAAATCCATTACGGCTGATTTTGTGCTTTTTTTTGAGGGTCGCGAGTAAAATCCCCACTGAGACGTGGCAGAGGGGCAGCAGAACACACCCCCCGCATGTTAACGAACAATTATGTGTTTTTAGTTTTACATTTAGGGAGAAGAACACGCCCCATTACCTCCACACGAGACTGAGAGGGTCTCGGGGTTAACGGGGAAACAGAACTCGGGGCCCGATTTGGAAACACACACGTCTTTATTGTCCGTAACGGCAGACGGCTCCGTGTCCAAACGGATTCATATTATTACTGCGCTTTTCCTGTAATTCCTACACGTCCACATTTCTGTACGTCATTATCATCGTAGTGAGCGAATTATGTTTTTGAGTCTCCGGTGGCTTTGAACGAGAAGTAGATTTTGTAAATGCCTCGGTTACATTTGCCTCGCACAGGTGTTGTACAAATGTCTTTCCGTCACTGGGAGAAGCTTGACATTTCTGAAGCATTTTGTCAGAGCAAACTCACACCAGAACAAACGCTACAGTTATTTACAGTACATGTAATGTGAAAGTGAGAAGTTTGACAGCTTAAAGTCAAAAATACAACAGGGGTGCAGTTTGGGGGCCTCGCCGTCCCCTCTCATGAGCTTCTACAACAATCACACTGTCTCACACGGAGTCAAAAAATAAGGGATTTGAAGGAACGACTATTTATGTGAACGCGAGGTAGAAAAACAGCAAATAAAAGGAGCGAATGGGAGATTGATAGCTGACACATTGGTGCAGGTGCAGAGTGGCGTGCCCCCGAGCCATGCCCAAAGCCACACCCCCCCCTCCCCATTACACTTTTCTTTCATTACTCCACTAAAAAGCACCATTTCCCGTGACTCGTATAAACTTTGAGCTCCTTTAAAAAACTTTTCTCAAAATGCATCCCTCACGCATCCGTCAAAACAGCACAATAAGACTAAACGCATTAGACTCTGCCTTACAACGATTTCCACAATACTCCGAAACTGCTTATATAAACCCTGAAATATTAATATCACCACTGACTTCTTTGCTTCATTTTCTTCCTGGTTTAGACGAAGGAACATTTTTTTGCACTTTAAGGTTTGCCATATTTATGAGGAGGGCAAGAGCTGCGTCCCCACGGCAACTGTGACTCATCCCACGGTCCCAGCGCCACCGAGATGTTCACCTGCGACCGGCACATGACAACAACACAGAACAACACACACGGGAGGACGCCATATGGAAAGGCAGGGTTCCTGGATAGAGGAGAAGTAGGACTGACAGCGACAAAGATCACTTAAAGCGCACTATGTAACTTTCCGGTTGGCACGTCCACTACCTCGTCCTTGGAGATGATTTTACTTTAAAGGTCCTATGCTACACGAAATCAACTCCTGTAGCTTTAAGTCATGTTCTAATGCTGCTCCTCCTCAAAAACAGACCTGGAGTTGTGTTTTGTTTCATTCACACACGTTTGAGTAACACTTTATTATTAGTCTGTCTACATCTCCAAAGCTCAAAATGCTCTGTTCCACCTTGTGATGTCATGAAGTGGTAGTTTTCGAGTTAACAGCTCCTTTTGCCTTTAGTTCAGTAGAGATTGGCAATTCCAGGACTGAAATGATCCAAATGATTCTAGTGAAGGTGTGTGGAGTTTAAAAACGCAGCGGAGCACTTCCTGTATTACCACATGATGACGTCACAAGGTGGAACAGATTGTTTTCAGTTTGCCTAAATCTGCAGGGTTTGTGCGTTAAACAAGTGTGAATGAAACAAAACACAACTCCAGGTCTGTTTGAGACGAGGAAACGTCAGATCAGAGAATAGAGCCACATGGACCTTTCACTGGAATCTACAGCAGTTTCACATCACACTTGCATTATGGGTGTTTTTATCGCTCAATGACATTCTTACTGTTAGTGGGCTCGCCTCTCCACAGATCTGACCTGTGACCTGCTCATCTCCGTGGCTACTGCGGAGCGTCATCTCATCATTTAGATTCGTCTGAAACTAATCATAATAGATTATTGCTGCTGAAAACGTGAGTAAAAACACAGAACTGGAGACAAAGCTCAGAGCAGAGGTAATTAATAATTCATATACGCTGACTGGTCTCCTGCTGAGGCGCACGCAGCCAACGCTTCTGCAAATTATGCTCTCAAATTATACTTCTAATTTGAAAAACACATTTTGCATCTGTGCATTTGTGTGTTTGTGTGGGGGACACGTGTGAATCAGTCGAATACTAAAAATGTACTTTATCAGTTTTACAGAACCAACAAACCACATACAGAACAAGACTATGCACCGTTTTACATCCGTTACACAACAGTTTGCCCGCCAAATCTAGAATAATCTCCCTGTGTTTTTATACAGATTGATGTCAGTCTGGTCCCTCAAACGTGATCGTCCAATCGGATGTTTTTTTTTCAGTGACACGTGTGAAACGAAGGAGCTCATTGGTCGCCTGATTTACAAATAGTTTAGTGCTTCGCTCAGTGATTCTGCACAAATCCTCCATGTTTTTTAGCCCATGTGATATTTTTGTCCTTTATTTTTTCTGACACAGATGGACCGTGCCTGTCCCTGATTGGCCAATCCACCTGTCAATCACGCCCATTTGAAAACAGGGAGTTTCACCGATGACCAGACTCACATCTCTGAAGTGTTGAAGACGTGTCTGGATCCAGGCGACCACTTTACATAAGTTATACATAAATAGGTGCATTATTCAAAAAGACGATAACTTTAGTCCACAGACTGTTTATATAAATGGACACAGCTAACGTGCCGCCACCGCGTTCCAAACAGGAAGTGATCATGGGCACTTCCGGCTCCAACTCTGGCTCCAATCCTCTTTCTGTGTTAAACTCCGCCCCTCTCTCTGTACCTGCTGCTGTCAGACTCATGTTGGTCTTAAATGTTCGTATTAACCCTCTACATGATCCTGGGGTTTTTATTTCACTATTGTGTCTGTAAATCAACATATGAACATTAATAACAGACAAATCAGGCGCCTTCTTTCCCCGAGGTCGCTCCCGCTAGCACTATTGTGTCTGTAAATCAACATATGAACATTAATAACAGACAAATCAGGCGCCTTCTTTCCCTGAGGTCGCTCCCGTTAGCGTTAGCAGTAGGTTTGATTGACAGCGTTGCTAAGCGCCGGCTCCCTGCTGAAACAGCATGTGGGCAGGAAGGGGCGTTACCGTAACAGCCTTGCACCTGATTGGCTCTTTGGTTGCTGTGATGCTCGTGGTCGGATCTCGGCTCCAAAACGGTCTCTGTAACTGCTCTAACCTCGATGAGATTCATTTGACTGGAGCCGAACCCTGTGGGTGACATCACACTCACTTAGTCCACTTCATTATACAGTCTATCCTCTGGCCACAGGGGGCAGTGAAGGAGAAAAATATTAGTTTTAGTAGTTAGTTAGTGTGACATAAGGACATGAAGGCATCTGTCCCTGAACTAGAAAATCCAAGCGTCTGCCATTGCGAGATGGGGATCAGGCCTTGGTGGAGGTCTGCACTTTTCAGCTGGTTAAACGTGGCCTTTGACGCCTATAGCAGTAACATGCGTTTTAGAATAAACATTTGTGCACAGAACATGAACGCAGACTCGCACTTAATCTAGGATCAAGTGTAAATCCGAACAGCATCTTGACCAAACAAACCACAATACTGACGCCTCAGAGCTGCACATGGAGACGTGAGCCTCCGACAACATGAAACCCAACGGAACCAAAGGGAACAAAGGGAACCGAGGGGAAAGGGAAAGCAGCCTGCCCCGTTTGGCCCCGAGTGTCTCTGCTGTCGACCACACTGAGGTTTAACACATAACGATCCAGCAGCTTCCTCCTCACGGATCTAATACTGTGGATAATGTGGCTCTGGCACGTTCCATTTCCATACGACGCTTAGAACATCACAGCACAAGAACCATTATGGTAATACAGCACCTAAGGGGAGACGAGGAGAGAGACGAGAGGAGAGGGAGAGAGAGGGAGAGAGAGGAGAGGAAGAAGAGGGAAAAGAGACGAGGAGGGAGACGAGAGGAGAGAGGGAGAGAGAGGGGGAAAGAGGGAGCAGCGGAGGGGAAATAGAGAGCGAGAAAGAAGAAGCAGAGAGGGAGCAGCAGAGGAGACAGAGGGAAAGAGGGAGCAGCAGAGGAAACAGCGGGAAAGAGGGAGCAGAGAGGGAGCAGAGAAGGAGAGAGAGCAGCAGAAGAGAGAGCAGGATCATCATCGAGGGCTAAACACTTTTGTACAGGTGAAGATGACACCAGGTGGAGTCGGCGACAGAATCAGAACAACAAAATAATAACACTTATTTCTATTGTTATGGCTTTCCCAGTTTAATCTTTATGTGGAAACACAACCACCTTTTAATGAGAACATCTGGTTTTACCCTGGTTGTAGCTCTATTTTTATTCTGGTTGTGTCTCTGTTTTTACTCTGGTTGTGTCTCTGTTTTTACTCTGGTTGTGTCTCTGTTTTTACTCTGGTTTTGTCTCTGTTTTTACTCTGGTTGTGTCTCTGTTTTTACTCTGGTTGTGTCTCTGTTTTTACTCTGGTTGTGTCTCTGTTTTTACTCTGGTTGTGTCTCTGTTTTTACTCTGGTTGTGTCTCTGTTTTTACTCTGGTTGTGTCTCTGTTTTTACTCTGGTTGTGTCTCTGTTTTTACTCTGGTTGTGTCTCTGTTTTTACTCTGGTTGTGTCTCTGTTTTTACTCTGGTTGTGTCTCTGTTTTTACTCTGGTTGTGTCTCTGTTTTTACCCTGGTTGTATCTGTTTTTACTCTGGTTGTGTCTCTGTTTTTACTCTGGTTGTATCTGTTTTTACTCTGGTTGTGTCTCTGTTTTTACCCCTGGTTGTATCTCTGTTTTTACTCTGTTTTTACTCTGATTGCATCTCTGTTGTTGTATCTCTGTTTTTACTCTGGCTGTATCTCTGTTTTTACTCTGGTAAGTCTCTGTTTTTACTCTGGTTGTATCTCTGTTTTTACTCTGTTTTTACTCTGGTTGTGTCTGTTTTTACCCCTGGTTTCATCTCTGTTTTTACTCTGGTTGTATCTCTGTTTTATCTCTGTTTTTACTCTGGTTGTATCTCTGTTGTTGTATCTCTGTTGTTGTATCTCTGTTGTTGTATCTCTGTTGTTGTTTCTCTGTTGTTGTATCTCTGGGGTCAGTTCTTGGTGACTAGAGAGGGTCCGTTTAGAGCTTCTTGACCCAAAGCCTTCAGTCCTGTGTGAAGACATGTCCAGTGTCCACTTTGACTGGTCCAAACTGTTTTTTCTTGTACGATTGTTCTCATGGTAGAAATATGTTGTATGTTTGTTCATCTTGCTCTTCATCAGCTGAGATCAAGACGACACTTCAATAAACCAAACTCTTTGATTCAAGACAACTTCTTTATTTTATATTTTAAAGGTTTTTGCTCTTAGAAAATCCCAGAACACTGTTAATAGTAGAAAAGTAGTTCTTTTTATCAAGACAGAATCATAAAAGTGCCAGTGGCTTGTGTTCGTAGTTCTCCTTCAGTGATGTGTTTAGTAAAACTGTGCTGATGAACAAAAGCTAAAAAAAGCATCTGCAAATCCTTCAGCTCCACAGTCACAGTAATAACTTTGAAACATCTAAATTATAAATAAATGTTAATTTCTTTGTGGCATTGTGGTTGTTGCCAGGTAACGTGTACAAAAACTGCACTTGTACAGTATTTTTAGTTGAAATGACAAAAGCTGCTAAAATTACCTCACTGGATTATTTAGTCTTGCAAGTAAAAAAAATAAAGAAAAAGCTAATTTAATTCCAGTGGTTAGCTTCTTTTTATTGTGTCCATAAAACTTTGCACATCTTTTCTTAAGCCCATCTCAGACAAAAAGTGCATCTGAGAATCAGATGAGATTTTAAAGAGACCGAAGAGACCGCACACCACAAGCTAAAAGTCAGGAGCTCACCTGGCGTCAGCTGTTTCCTGTCTACAGTAAAACGACTCACTCTGAGACTCTAAAGTGATCCACAGATCAGAGCTTTGCACTTCTACTTTAGATACAAGTCTAAAATGTGTTATTATTATTAGTGAAATGTGGAGCAGTAGTTCAGATAAATGCTTTTAATGAACAGAAGGCTGGAGAGAAACAAACAGGAAGTAGAGTCACTATCACAGGAAGTAGAGTCACTGTCGCAGGAAGTAGAGTCACTATCACAGGAAGTAGAGTCACTATAACAGGAAGTAGAGTCACTGTCGCAGGAAGTAGAGTCACTATCACAGGAAGCAGAGTCACTATCACAGGAAGTAGAATCACTATAACAGGAAGTAGAGTCACTATCACAGGAAGTAGAGTCACTATCACAGGAAGTAGAGTCAGTCTCTAATCTGCAGCAGCTTCAGCCTGATCCTCGCTGTTTGGATGTAAACAGAGACATGAGGATCTACTCTCACCTTTTTACTTTTAATCTTCAAACTGGAGTCACAGCTCTGTTTTGTGACTGGGGTCATTATTTGAGGAGGATAAACTCAAATGAATAATATGGATGAGAATGTTGCAGTTTAACGTCACAACTTTACAGATCTGAGTCGTCTTTAAATTATTTTGGCTGTTTCCTGAGTTTGTATCTGGCGCCTCTGTGTCCGTCACTCCGTCTGCCACTGACGCTCTGTTTTATTGGCTGTTGCCGTGGTGATGTTTTGTGGTTACGATATGACAGAGCAGCTCAGAGTCGCCCGGACACGACACACACGAGGAGACCGGCGGATTGGAGATCGAGCACATGGTCCTGTGGTGTGTGGAGGGCTTTAGTTGGTGGAAAGAGAGAAGTTAAACAGATTCTTGTCTCTAGATATTAACATAATATTCTGCCTAGAACCTAACTCAGTAGCTCTTGTTATTCGCACATTACCGTCCTGCCCTCCGCCTCAGACTGTAAAACCTTATGTAATAAACCAGGTCCCAAACTGGAGTGGAGCCTCACCTTCTCTAAATGCCTCACTTGTGTTAACACTCGAGAGAGAGTGAGAGACTGATGGAGAAGGTGACAGTCGAGAGCAAAGAGACGCACCTTTAATTATTCAGACTGCAGCACACGGGGAAAGATTAGCCCGAGTGGGAGGGTACTCCAGCTGCAGTGAAGCATTCTGGGAGATTCTGAGTCGCCCTGAGGCCATAGGTGTGAGGAACTCCAGGAACAGACCGACTGGAGGAACCTTGTCTTCTACAACACAGAAAAAGTTGGGACACTGTGTGAAGCAACTTTTATTTCATTTATTTAAACTATAACTGTTATCGAACAAAGACTGACATGTATCTGCAGTGATTCTAGCAGCACATTTACCGCGCAGACGCAGACGTAAACGTAGACACAGACGCAGACACAGGTACAGACGCAGACACAGGTACAGACGCAGACGTAAACGCAGACGCAGACACAGGTACAGACGCAGACGTAAACGCAGATTAAGGTGCTCACTTTTAAACCGCTTGTCTCCATGGAGATAGTATTGTTTTGCAGGAATGTTCCACAGTGTGGTATCAAACCGTACGGCGTTAGTGGCCCAGTTGGCAGAGCGTTTGCCCACTGACCTGAAGGTTGGCGGTTCGAATCCCACTCTCGACATAAACATCATTGGAAGTGCTTTCAGATCCACTGACCCACAGATGAATACTGTCGTTGTGTCCTTGGGCAAGACACTAAACCCACCTCACCCCCAGTGTCTGTGTGAATGTATGAATGTGTGAATGTGTGAGTGGTTCCTTGATGTAAAGCGCTTTGAGCCTTGAAGGTAGAAAAGCGCTGCATAAAAAAACATATTCATCTCCATGGAAACAAGCAGGTGACTCCCCCAGGCCATGTTACGTAAGTATAAATACACAACCCTCAACCAAAACATCTCAGCAGTGCATCTTTAAGATTTTGACCCGTGTCTCAATATTCCATCTGTTTCGGAAATCACTTTAATCGTAAAACATTTTAAAAGTCACTTCTGATCAGTTACATCTGAACCACGGTCTGATCACGTTACGATGTCCCAGGATTCTCTGATCAGTTTTATTATTAATATTTATTTTATTTGTTTGTTTGTGGTTTCCTCACATCAGCCCGACGTGACCGTGGCCTCGCTGTGAAAAACAAAGCTTTGGGAAGTTTTTTATTAAAATATGAACAGGCTCCAAACTCTCCCCGACCTCTTCTTCTCTCGTATTTACACTTCAGGGCGAGTTCAAAATGCTGCACACGAATCCCACTTTTCTGTTTCCTGCTTTCAGAAACAACTCGCGGGGAAGAGCACATAGCGGCGTGCCGGGCCCTTCCCTCTCGCTCAGCTCTGATATTCCCACAAGAGCAGATCTCGTTTCATCTCCACTTGTCCTCGGGGGGGCGCCGTACAGAGAGGAAGCGTGGAGCAAGAGAAGTTTGGGCCAAAGGCAGAACAGACGGCCACGATGTGACTTCAAGGGTCAAACCGAGATATGTTTGTGAGAAAGTATGTGCGTGTTTTGTCCCCTCCGCCACATCAGGCCACAGCTCTGTTCAGACGAGGAGATTTCACTGGAAGCAACGACGCCACGCTCCCTACAACAAACACCGTGGACTGTTTGCCCCTAAAATGTGTTCAGTTATACAAAAACTAATAACAGTCTTTCCCCTTTATCCCCATCTCACTAGTATCACAAGAACTGACTGAAAACTAACCAACCAAATAATTAAGAGAAATAAAAACCCCAGGATCACGTAGAGCGAGTTAATGTGAACCGTTTAAGACCAAAATGACGAGTCTGACAGCAGCAGTTACAGAGAGAGGACACAGTTTAACACAGAAAGTGAATGGAGCCAGAGTCGATGGAGTCGATGGAGCCGAAATCGCGCTCATGATCATTTCCTGTTTGGAACGCGGCGGCTAACAGGTGTTAGCTATGTGTCTCCTCTCTCTGTACCTGCTGCTGTCAGACTCATTTTGTTCTCAAATGTTCGTATTAACCCGCTCTATTTATTTCACTATTGTGTCTGTGAATCAACATATGAACATTAATAACAGACAAATCAGGCGCCTTCTTTCCCTGAGGTCGCTCCCGCTAGCGTTAGCAACAGGCTACCCGCTCCCTGCTAAACCAGCGATGTGGGCGGGAAGGGGCGTTACCTTCACCAGCCTCGCTCCGGATTGGCTCTTTGGTTGCTATGATACTCGCTGTCGGAATCCCAAACGTGGAACTGGGCTCCCAACTCGTCCCTGTAACTGCTCCGGCCTCGATGAGCTTCATCTGGAGCCGAACGCTGTGGGTGACGTCACTCTCACTTAGTCCACTTCTTTACACAGTCTATGGGAACCACAGTTATAAACCACGAGAGAGTTCCACATGTTGATTGGGTGTTTGAAAGAAAGAGGAGGATAATGCTAGCTGTGGTCGTTAGCCGCTGATTAGCTCCTCTGCTGGTATCATGAGGGAGCTGGAGACGTTTTATCGCAGATGACTTGTGGCAGGTGTTGGGAGGTGTTGAGAAATTCTTCCACTTCAAAAAAAACTCTTCTGGATTTGAGGAGCAGCCCTTTCTTCTCCTCTTTTAATTGCTGCTCAGTCAATCCCTTGTTCTTTGGTCTAACCCCTTGTGTTCTCCGTCTGTCCCGTCTGTGTCTAATTTGAACGTAGTCGCCTTGAACTTTCCCATCATGCCTTTCTTCTCCCTCGCTTCTTATACTCTCATCTGATCTAGCGTGTTCGCCACAATGAAATGCGTTTTTTCCAAAGGCGGCGGCAGCGGCAGCGAGCCGGAGCGGACGCAAACTTCCGATAAAATGTATGATTAATTCAGATGACTGCGGGCCATTGACAGAAAAGTGAAAGAGATAAAAGAGAGTGAAATGTGGGAGTGACAGAGCTCGGCTAAAGACCTCGCTCTGCGGTTAGAACATTCTACGCATCGAAATGTTTACTTTATATGACAATTTAACCACAAATACAGCTGTGAATCTTCTTCACGAGCGTCTAAATATAGACAGATTATCTCAAACTGAAAGCGCTCGATTACAAACCAAAGATGACAGTAAAAGTGACACATCTGCAGCTGAAGAGAAACAAACGTGTGGCAGAGAAATAATGCAGATGTGGAGAGACTTAAACGGCCCACATTACTCTGTTCTACTTAAAGGGCCCACATTAAAGGGCCCACATTACTCTATTCTACTTAAAGGCCCCACATTA
>KN479934.1:0-10096 GCA_000787095.1 Periophthalmodon schlosseri
AGTCCTGCAGACCCTGCCCCTCCTCCCTCCCCTCATTCGCCCCGCCCCTCCTAGCAGCTCTATTTAAAATGTGATTGTGGGCTGAGTGAGTTTAAAGTGGATAACAGGAATCAGTAGTTTAGTGTTTAGTAGTAGTACTGTGATATTGATACACATTTAACTTCCTCAGGCTGCATTGGGACACGCTCTGAAAACTACAAAGATGAAGCCAACACGGGAGATCATTTCCTACTCTGCAGCAACCAACCAATCAGGTCGCTCTGTGGACAAAGCAACGCGTGATGTCATCTCCTACTCGACCGCTGCCAGCCAATCAGCTCGCTCAGTGGAAAACCTGCTTTGTTTCCTCATAAAACATTTGAGGAAAAATAATGATGAGATGCCACTGCCCAAGTTGTATCAGTGAGTGTGGATAACTTTAATTTCATTCATTTCATGTATCTTTATTTGTACAGGAAGAATCCAATGAGAGCACCAGATTCTCATTTTCATGACCGCCCTGTTAAAATACAGAACAATACAAACATAAACAAACAAAACAAAAGATAACTGCATTTGTCCATTTAAACCATTAAAAACAATAAAAATGTCCTGGAAAAGTCCTGGAAAATTATGTGAAGCAAACTCTATCTGCGTATGCATCAAAAACACGCACACTTACGCTTACCTGTGACACACCTGTTGTGGTGAATGAAAGCCATTTGTATACATCCCATCCCACATATACACAGGGCAATGAGACAGGACGAGACACAAGATCAGGCCCACAACGATGAGACAGGACGAGACACGAGATCAGGCCCACAACGATGAGACAGGACGAGACACGAGATCAGGCCCGTGACGACGACACAGGACGAGATACAAGATCAGGCCCATGACGACACAGGACAAGACAGGACGAGACACGAGATCAGGCTCACAACGTCACAGGATGAGACGCGAGGTCAGGCCCATGACAGACGAGACAGGACGAGACATGACATCAGGCCCATGATGACGACACAGGACGAGACACAAGATCAGGCCCATGACGACACAGGACAAGACAGGACGAGACACGAAATCAGGCCCACGACGACGAGATAGGACAAGACATAAGATCAGGCCCATGACGTCAGGACGAGGCACGAGATCAGGCCCACGACGAGACAGGATGAGACACGAGATCAGGCCCATGATGTCACAGGACGAGACACGAGATCAGGCCCATGACGAGACAGGACGAGACACTAGATAAGGCCCATGTCGAGACAGGACAAGACACGAGATCAGGCCCACGACTTCACAGGATGAGACAGGATGAGACTCGAGATCAGGCCCACAATGTCACAGGACGAGACACGAGATCAGGCCCACAATGTCACAGGACGAGAGACGAGATCAGGCCCACGACAAGACAGGACAAGACATGAGATCAGGTCCACAACGGACGAGACACGAGATCAGGCCCACAACGAGACAGGACGAGACACAAGATCAGGCTCATGACAAGACAGGATGAGACACAAGATCAGGCTCATGACGACGTCACAGGACGAGACACGAGATCAGGCCCAGGGCGACGAGGACGAGATTTTAAATTGTGCACATCAGTTCTCAATTTTGGCCTTGCAGTTTTGTCGTAATTTTATTTCATATTTTTATTGTCACTCGAACAAAAGAGTTAAGAGTTAGTACTCTCATCCAAAAAGTTGTTAAATCCAAATGTAAAATAAAATCGAGATATTGTTGATCAACTCACGGTACACGCCCACTGTTACTTAGCTCTTTCTCCAGTTTTAATTTCTTAATCGGTGATACTAGTAGGATTCGGCTGCGTCACATGTACATTTTGGTACAAATGAAAAAAATGAGTTGCTCGCTAGTGTGATGTGCAGTTATCCATAGGGGGCGCCGACAGCATGTGGTGGTTTGTTGTGATAACGTTTATGGCAATGGCAGCTGCCATTGGGTAATATTGTGATTTAAAATGTGCAAATTATAACATAATGGTCCATGGGTGTGATAGATTAGAACTATAGAGCAGACACAAGCACAATAGGGCTGATATAACGCAATAGTGATCTGCACTTCTGTTTTAAAGTAAATAGGTATTTTGGTCTTAAATTAAGGCTTTTATTTCACAAACTGGAGGTCTCTATGCAGCTTACTCAAGCAAAGATCGTGGTGCTTGGGCGTCTGCGCTTCTCCATCAAGTTTAATGCCACACTGTGGAACATTCCAGGCAAAGCACTAATACCTCCATAGAGACAAACACGTGACAAAACCTTCACCAGAAAAGTTCCATAGTGCTCTTTAATAGATGACAACGACTACAGAGATGCTCAAACTACAGTAAATAATAAAATGTGCTGTGTTACCTCAGGGAGCTGGTGTCTGAATTTCACTCTGTTTTGAGTCAAATTCAAAAAAAGTCTTCTGTGGTGATTCTCGTGGATGGAGTCAATCTTCTTCAGGATCGCAGCGGTCACATCATCTCTGACTGGATCCCACAGCACCTCCCACAGGTCTCACACACACACACACACACACACACACACACACACACACTGCTTTAAGTTTAAAAAAGCCAATTTTATTTATTATGTTTTCATATTTGGGTCAAATGCAGAGGACAAATAACGTGTACTTTAATGTTTATGTTTTCATATTTGACATATTTGGTCTGAACACAGTAGTGTATCACTGATCATATTTTTATCACACCGTTATAACATACATCCTGCATATTTTGTGATTGTGTCATAATTTGCATAGGATTGCAACCAACAACTGTATTAATCCTAGTCAAAACATGCAGTTTCATCAAATCCTCCTGAGATCTCCTCTGCCCCATGACCTGCGGGTCGTGTCGCCGCTGTACTCCTCCATATACAGCAGCCAGTATCTCGTCCTGACAAGCTCAAGCTAGCACGGCCAGCACGCACTCAAACTGTGCTCAGACGTTTAATGACAGGACAGTATGTTTGTTTACTATCATTACAGTTCTATGCACCTGAACCCCTCCCTCTTTGCCCCCGTGTGTCAAACTGGCTCATTGTTGGCTCGTTATCTACCCATTATTTGCTCATTGTTGGCTCATTGTCGGCTCATTGTCGGCTCATCATCTGCTCATTGTCTGCTCATTGTCTGCTCATTATCATCTCATTATCTGCTCTGTCGGCTCATTATCTGCTCATTGTCAGCTCATTATCTGCTCTTTGTCTGCTCATTGTCGGCTCATTGTCGGCTCATTGTCGGCTCATTGTCGGCTCATTGACGGCTCATTGTCGGCTCATTATTGGCTCATTGTCGGCTCATTAACGGTGCATTATCTGCTCACTATTGGCCCACTATTGGCCCATTATCTGTTCATTGTCGGCTCATTGTCATCTCATTAACGGCACATTATCTGCTCATTGTCGGCTCATTATCTGTTCATTGTTGGCTCATTATCTGTTCATTGTCGGCTCATTATCTGCCTATTATCAGCTCATTATCTGCTTGTTGGCTCATTATCTGGTCATTGTCGGGTCATTATCTGCTCATTATTGCCTCATTGTTGGCTCATTGTCTACCTATTATCGGCTCATTATTGGCTCATTATCGGCTTATTATCAGCACATTCTCGACTCATTATCTGCCTCAATGCCGGCTCATTGTCCAGTCATTATCTGCTTGTTGACGGCTCGTTGTTGACTCATTGTCGGCTCATTGTCAGCTCATGTTTAGATAAATCTCATTCAGAATGCTCTTTGCATTGTCCTTTTATAGTAAAATGGAGGCGTTGAGGGGGTGTGGCATGAGGTGGGATCATGGTCAGATTTATACTGCAGGTTCGATCGCTGAAGAGGAGAGTGCTCCTCATGCAAATGTAGTGCATACAGAGGGTTTTACAAACCCAAATATTTTTCTATGTTGTGAAGTTTGGGTTTTCTTAGTACTCTTAGTCAAAGTTGTTTTATAAATGAGCTCATGATCTCATGGGGCCCACTGCTCCTGACAGGTTACACCCAGCGGCACTGAGGGGTGGGTCAAATGCAGAGGACAAATAACGTGTACCTTAATCTTGAACTAATTGAATACTCATTTACTAATTGATAGTTACACAGACTGTAGAAAACAGAGAGGGAGTTGTTATTACATTAAAATAGCACTATAGGTTCACAAATCAAAAAAGAATCTAAAGTCATGAGTGTCAGCTGTAGTGTCAGCAGTATTTTCATTCCCCCAGAAAAGGCATGAATGGATTTCAAACACTCTAAAAATAAAAGAATATATCATGAAATGTGCCATCTAGAGGTTAAAAAGCAAAGTAATAATTAGTGTACCTAACAATGTATACTATGCAGTACATTTAATAAAATATTGTTTTAATGACCTTTTAAACATTAGCAAAAGAAAAATAAAATCTGTCAACTGGACAAAAAGTTGAAGGAGTGAAGACATTTCACTGCTCATCCAAGCCGCTTCTTCTTCTTCTTCAGTTCTGGTCAGATTACTGAGTTATTGAGTTTCAGTGTAGCTAGCTCTTCCCGTCAGATAGATATAAAGCAGTGACCAGAACTGAAGAAGAAGAAGAAGCGGCTTGGATGAGCAGTGAAATGTCTTCACTCCTTCAACTTTTTGTCCAGTTGACAGATTTTATTTTTCTTTTGCTATGGATCAGACCTGGACAACTGAGAGATTACACAGATAGCTTTTAAACATTCCTTTTTTTTTTTTTTTTTTTTTTTTACATGTGAACAAATTCTTTAGACAAAATATTCCACAGTCTCATGGCTTAATACAAAGCATTTTTTTCTGTATGCTAGTTCTGGTTGTTGGCTGTGTGCATCCACCTCTCAAGGCATGTCTGGTTAGATAAAAATGTTTGTTTTGGACACTTTTTGAAGCAAGACATTAAGTATGTTGTGTGAATTATATTTCTAATAAACACAGTTTTTGAATAATCTAGTCTTTCTTTAACTAACAGCCATCCTAACAGTTGGTGCATTTTTGTAACACTTGTATAGTAATGGAATCTCCACAAAGTACGAGCAGCTCTCTACTGGACCAAACCATTGGGCAATAATCTAGATGAGAGAGAACCAAAGCTTGGGTTATTTTTCTGACTGTTTTTGGTGCAAGTTTTCCTGCACATCTTCTAATTGTTGATATACCTTTACCCATCCTATTGATGATGTTGCCTATATGTTTGGTGCATGATAATGTCTTATCTAAAGTCATGCCCAAAAGTTTTGTCTCTTCAACCTGCTCCACAGCAGAGCCACCTACTGTTAGAGTTAATATTGGTTTTGCGTTCTTATTTCATTTTCAAACTGAATACAATACTCTTTGTTTTGATAACATTTAAAATTAACTTGTTTGAATTTATCCATTTTACCACTGCCTTTAATTCAGCAGCCAGTTTTATACTTAAATATTCTGCTGTAGATGCAGACGTATATAATGTGGAATCATCTGCATACGTTGACATTTTTGCTGCTTTTAGTACATATAGTAAATCATTTGTATAAATTGTGTACAATAAAGGCCCAAGGCAACTATATTTTGCAACTCCACAGTTCACAGGTATAACATCAGAATATGACCCATTACTTTGTTTTCCTTCTGAACCAATACAATGAAAATGTTTCAAACCTATAACATTTAAGTTTACTTAAAAGCAGTTCATGAGCTGTCAAATCAAAAGCAGCAGTAAAATCCAGCATCAGAGCTCCACTATCTCCTCCATCCAGTCATCTGCCATTTGAACCAGAGCTGTAGCTGTGGAGTGTCCTGCTCTGTATGCATGTAGCTAACCAGTGTTTAAAACATTTTTATCACAGAAACATTTTATTTGTTAAAATACTAATTGCTCCATTAGTTTACTCAAAACAGGCAGAATACTAACTGATTCGGAAAAGGGCTATTTATAATTTTTTTGCCAATGGGATTATTTTGGCTGTTTTTATGTATTTGTGGTTTGTGTGTTAAACATGTGTGAATGAAACAAAACACAACTCCAGATTTATGATGAGGAAAGAACATTGTAACATAGATCAGAAAATGGTGTAATAATTAAGAGTTTGATTTGATAAAGTTTATGTCCCTCTCCTGTGTTGTATATTTTCAGGGCGTGTGTTTGGTTGTTAGCGTCCCGACCTCCTCTTCGCTCCTTCAGACTTTGGTAAAGAAAAAGGCCACTGTTCTGTTGACTCTGGTTCCTCTCACTATAACCGACCGCAAAGAGATCGTCCAGGAAAGACTCAGCGCTTTTGGGAAGAAACTCAGCGACTCAGCCTTCAACAACCAGGTACGAGGTCTCCTGTGCTGTAATGCAGAAGTGGGTAGTATTCAGTTACACTCACTGGAGTAACTTTTTAAAGTTTAAAGAGTACTTTTCTAGCCACACACTTTTACTCCTACTTAAGTCATATTTGTATTGAAGTAACAGTACTGTTACTTGAGTTGTGTTTCCTCTTCCCACTGTGAGTAAGTCTAAAAAATTTCAAGACTCAGATAGACATGAAAGAAAAGTATTAGTAGGCTTTATTGAATGAGTCATCTTTGGCGCTCAGACCCCGGCAGAAGACATTGCAATGAAGGGCGTGGCCAGTTAGATGACGTTTAGAAGATGTCTTCCCCCTGGGGCTTGGATACTGGAGGTGGTTGAGGTGAGGCTGACGCCAGTGAGGGGATGATGAGATGATGCAGAGCCGAGGGGGGTAGTAGGTGGGGAGGTGGAGGGGAGGTGGAGGGTAGGTTCTGGGGCATGACACAAACTGAAGTGGCCATACATCTGTGATGGGGGTTTAAATAGGGCAGACTGGGTGCTGGTTGGATGAAAAGGAGGTGCGGTGAGCAGCGGGGAGGAGTAATAGGAGGAGGTGATGAAGGCTGAGGAGCAGGTAAACTCTGAAGAAGCAGTGAGTAGATGGAAGCAGAGTTAAGTCTACCAGGCTGAATTTACACAAAATGGAGCTACATTTGTGTTTCATAAAAGCTCCTTCAGATATGATTTAGTTTGGCTCATTTTTGTGTCTGTTTGAAAATACCACATTTTGTGACGTATTTCATGTTTTGTCACATTTACCAAAATTATAAATCAGATGTTATGTCCCGACAGTTACTCTTTAAGTTACTCTTTTTTTTTTTCTTGGACCACCACTTTGTACTTCTACTTGAGTAATATTATTTTGAAGTAACAGTGCTCTTACTTGAGTACAACTTTTTGGCTACTCTCATATTAGGGCTCCTATATTTATTTATGTGTTTATTTATTTACCTGTCTGTCTATTTATCTATATAAACTGACAGAGAAGACACACAGGGCTGATGTCGACAAGGCAATGCGCAAAACAACTGCACATTCCAAGAAATAATGAAGTGGAAAAAGTGAAAAGGCAGATTAAATTAGAGCTATTCTGCAAACGGTTCTTTTCAGAGCTTTAACCCTCTTCTAGTTGTTTCTTCTCATTGAGCCTCTTAAGTTGCATTTGGAGTGATTCATGTTTGAATAATCTTTAATCGCTTATCAATTTTGCCATTCTACCCCGTTTTCACCTCGGCTGGTACACGCCCACTGTGACGTACGCACTTCCTTCTCCAGTTTTATTTGCTTAATCAGTGATACTTGTAGGATTCAGCAGCATCGCGTAGTCATTTTGGTACAAATGAAATAAAATGGGCTGCTCGCTAGGGTGATGTGCAGCTATCCATAAGGGGCGCCGACAGCATGCGGCGATTTGTTGTGATGATGTTTACGGCAACGTCAGCTCCCATTGGGCACCAGTGTTGTAATGGAAGTCAGCAGACTTGTTTCTTTTATGAAGTTGTTTTAGATGAATATTGTGATTTAAAATGTATAAATTATAACATAATGATCCACAGGTGTCACAGATTATAGCTATAGAGACACACAAGCACAATAGGTCTTGTTTAAACTGTCCAGCTAACTCACTCCATGTCTTCTCTTTATAAGAAATGTAAAATGATAATTCTGTGTACTAGGTCCAGACTCTGATCACGAAGAAGGGAGCGGTAAGCCCTCTGTACCTGCACTTGGCCTGTGAAGACCTCAGGAACTTCGCCTCATTTGATAAAGTAGAGTTTACATTTTTCTTAGACTTAAATTACAACAAACAATATCTGTTTAAATATGTCTATATTAGGGCTGTCAAAAGTATCGAAAATCAGATACTAATTGATACTAAAACCAATACTGAAACTGGATACTTATTTGAGCAGGTATTGATACTCAAATAAGTTCCATTCACAGGACAGAAATGAACCTTTACTGAATATCTTTAGAATGATGCTATATCTTTCGCAAGTATAAGACACATAGACTAGTATATGCCCATGGACCACTATGGAACCTACTTGGACACTGAGGGTGAGGTGATTACACAGATCCATCCAGAAGTTATTTTTAGTTTGACGGTGCTGGCATGAGACACTAGTATATGGATGTCCATACGTTTGTCAATCCTAGTCTCCTCTAGAATTATTAACAGTAATAACCAACAATAGGTGTAGTGGACTTAAGTCATGTGCTGCCAAGCAATTGGTCGAGAAAAGGAGGCGTGTCAAAAACTCTCAAAACTATTCCCCATCTTTGTATCTGACCCAAACTGCACTCACAAGACTACACCTGCAGGGGAGGTTCATGCAAAAACTACTATTTATGCAGAAAAAAGTGCTAGGAAACTTTTGCATTTATATGTAAAAAAAAACAAAAAACAAAAAAAAACAGATTAAAGTAGTGATTCACTCATCTCTGCTTTCTACTGTCGTCCATAGAAATCCTTCTCATCTTAAGAGAATGATTAGTCCATTGATACAAACGTTGGTTCATCAACCGATTCATCGACTAAACAACTAAAGGGCCACAGTCCATGTTAATTACCTTGTTAACATAAACTCTTTGATGCTCCTCTTATTTTTAAAATGTCAGAATAATGAAATGCAATTGTTACCTTTTTTATGGCGATAATAAACTTATTATCCGTGTGTTTTAACTCAGAAAAGACTGGTGCAAAGTGGAGTAAAATATTGCAGTTACATTGGGGTCTAATTGTGATTGGGTAATTAATCTTAAGGGGGGCAGGCCCTTACATTATATAGGGTCAGAGGGACTGAAACACTGTAGTAATAAAAGTGATCCAAGAGTGAGACCGTGTGCGGGACTCTTCTTCATGTCCATGACCTTTTAAATTGTGTGGTTTCAGTTGAATGACAGTCTGCAGACGTTGCCTCAGTCTCTGCCTCAGTTGGTGAAGTTCAGTTTGGATCGACTCTGCTCCGAGTTCAGAGAGATACAGGGACTGCATTGGGCTCTGGCTGCTCTCACAGTCAGCTTCATTGGTAACAAGCTCAAAATTTTTAAGGTCCTATATTACACAAATGTTTTTACCTCCTCAAAAACATACCTGGAGTTGTGTTTTGTTTCATTCACACATGTTTGAGTAACCCTTTATTATTAGTCTGTCTACATCTGCAAAGCTCAAAATGCTCTGTTCCACCTTGTGATGTCATATAGTGGTAGTTTTCAAGTTCACAGCTTTACCTTTTGCCCAGGTCTTAAATCATCCAAATGATTCTAGTGAAGGTGTATGGAGTTTAAAAACACAGTGGAACACTTCCTGTATCACCACATGACATCACAAGAGTGTTTTCTGTTTGAGAGAAGTCTAAATATGCAGGGTTTGTGTGTTAAACGTGTGAATAAAACAAAACACAGCTCCAGGTATGTTTATGATGAGAAAACAACATTAGAACATAGATCAGATAATAGCGTAATATGGGCCCATTAATCTCCTTGAATATGCTACTAGAATTATGTTTTCACCCTAACAATGTAGTATTGTACCATCTTGTCGCCATGGATATGTTAGTGCTTTTTTAATGTTCCATAGTATAGCAAAAGCGTACTACTCGTTTTCATTTTCAAGATGTTTATTACATTTAAGAAATACTATTGCTATTATCAGTGACAATAACTCTATCTTCATCTCAGGACTGAAGGAGAGGGAACTGTACGCTGTGCTGAACACCTGTAATGACCTATATACAACACAGGGGGTGCTCTCCTGGGACAGAGTTCTGGACATCAGCAGCAACCCCAATG
>KN479934.1:10134-38955 GCA_000787095.1 Periophthalmodon schlosseri
AGGGTGGACCCATAGTAAGAGTCCCAATGGCTAATTTCACTCGAATAGTCCACAGTCTGCAGAGGTACTGCCATGGATCTATTTGAATATCTGTGTAGAGTATTGCAAGTTTAAAGAGGGGGTGTTATGCAAGATGAATTAATTAATCATTGGATTTATATAGTGCTTTTCATGACGCCCGAAGTAATTCACAGTGCATTATTCATTCAGTCCTCGATACTGTTGTAGCCACAGCTGCCCTGGGGCAGACTGATGGAAGTGAGGCTCCCAATCTGCGCCATCGGCCCCTCCCAACACTCACACAGCACATTCATACTAGGCAATATGTGTGAAGTGTCTTGGACACGACGACTCCTATCTAAGTACTAACCAGGCCCAGTGTTGCTTAGATCTGAGAGATAAGACTTTAACAAGCCAGTATGACAAAATGGTCAAAACTTTTTTGACCACCACTTTTTGGAGCTTCCTCCCATGTTTGAGTAATCTAGTAAATAGCTATCTCTTCCGGGTCCTAACAAAACTCTCCTTATGGTTGATGCTGCGTTCAGACTAGAGCTCAAAAACGCTTTTGGACGCCCCTAGTTGGACGCCTCTAGTTGGACGCCTCTAGTTGGACGCCCCTAGTTGGACGCCCCTAGTTGGACGCCCCTAGTTGGACGCCCCTAGTTGGATGCCGTAGATGCACGTTGGAGAAAAACATTTGACACGCGTCCAGGGCGTCCATTGCAGTCTGCAAGTGCCTTTGGATGTTTTGTTTTGTCTCTTTGTGAACGATGCAGACCAGGTTGAGAGTGGCTTTAGTGTATTTATTACATAAAACCCATCAACAGAGGCGATTGGCTCGGCGGTAGTGTGTCTGGGTCCTTGACTAGCCTAGGCTACATTACTGGAGCGTAGTCTCTGATTGGTTGATGCGGCGCGTCAAATGTCAAAGGTTCAGTGAGAGAACTAGAGTAGGCTGGTTTCAGGAGGGAAACATGGAAGGCAGGGTGAACATTCAAAGAAGGAGATAAGGAGACCAGGAAGACTAATGATAGGCCGTGACACATCAAACCACTGCCTCCAGGTCCTGATTAGCCTGCTCAGTCTGCCCGTTGGTCTGTGGATGGTACCCAGACGACAAGCTGGCTGAAGCCCCCAGATCGCTACAGAAGGCCTTCCATACTGAGAACTGGGGGTCTCTGTCTGAGACAATGTCCTGTGGGATGCCATGGAGTTTGAAGACATGTTGGATAGTCTCCAACGCTGAAGGTAACTTTGGCAATGGAACAAATTGATTTAGCAAACCGATCAACAATAGTCAAAATGACTGTGTTACCTTCAGAAGGAGGAATGCCTGTCAGAAAATCCACCGCAATGTGGGACCATGGATAGTGAGGTTTAGGGAGTGGAAGGAGCAAACCGGCTGGGGCACGGTGACACGGCTGACTGCATGCCAGACTGAGCAGGCTGCAACAAACTCCTTGGTGTCTGAAGACATGGAAGGCCACCAGAACCTCTGCTGGACAAGCATGAGAGTACGATGGAATCCAGGATGGCAGGCAACCTTTGACGCATGAGCCCACTGACGGAAGAACAAACAGGCGATCTAGGCGACACCCATCAGGTGAAGGATTGTTTACCAAGGCCTCCTTAACAGTTTTCTCTGCATCCCAAGAAGGCTGCCCCAACAATTCAGGAAGAGGGCAATAAGGTCTCATCAGGGGACTTCTCCACAGGTGACACAAACTGTCTTGACAGGGCATTCGGTTTACTGTTCCTTGAACCTTGACGGTAAGTGAGGGATAGGTTGAACTGACCAAGGAATAGCGCCCAGCGTGCCTGCAAGCAGAGCAGCACTATGATAAGTTTTTATGGTCTGCCAGCAGTTCTCGATTGCTGACCATCTCGATTGCTCGTAGTTTTTCTCAGCAGGGGTCAGTAGACAGGAGTAGAAGGCACACGGATTCAACTTCTGGTCGGAGGCTGAGTGCTGAGAGGGAACACCCTCTCGACAATGATTTGGGCTGTGGGATCTGGGTCAGACAGGACAGGAGCAGAACAAAAAAGGCATTTTAACCTGTCAAATGCTACCTGCGCTTCAACTGACCATTCAAACAGAACCTTGATGGAGGTCAACTTGGTGAGTGATGAGGAAAATCTATATAACTATAGTCACGAATAAAGCATCTATAGAAGTTAGCAAAGTCTAAGAACCTCCGGAGTTGCTTTCTATTCACTGGTGTAGGCCACTCAGTGACAGCTGAGCTATAACTTAAGATGGGTCTGTTTTAATCTGTCCCTTCTCAACAATGAAACCAAGAAAACTAACTGAACTCACATGGAAACTCATATTTCTCCCCTTTAACATAAAGTCTATTCTGAAGTAAACGTTGTATATCATTCTAAAATGCTTAACATGTTCGTGACATGAGCGAGAAAAAATCAAAATGTCATCAAGATATACAGACACAAATCATATCATGTAACACATCATTAATGAGAGCCTGAAAGACTGCTGGGGCATTAGTAAGTGCGAATGGCATTACCAAATATTATCTGTGTAATCCCTCAATCATCCAGGTCTGATCCACAGCAAAAGAAAAATTAAATTTGTCAACTGGACAAAACGTTGTAGGAGTGAAGATGTTTCGCTGCTCATCCAAGCCGCTTCTTCAGTTCTGGTCAGATTACTGGTGAACACTGCCTTATATCTATCTGCCGGGAAGAGCTACACTGAAACTCAAAACACCTATTGTTTACAGTTACTGTTTGTGGGCTAGGTCTGTTGTGCTACCCAACGTGTGCACTATGCCTGAGTCCTACTTAGCATAGTCATTCAAGCCCCTAATGAGTGATTTCACACCTATTAGCATCCTGGGTAGCTCTATTGTTTTCTTTGTATTCTTTGTTTTGCTTTGGGTCTGAGGATGGAGTTATAGATGGGGGATAGATGATGTCTGAGGCCCCCATTCCTGTTCAAGGAAGTATTGTCTTTCCTAACAAAAAATGGATGGAATTCCAGTTTTGTGAAAATGGCGGCCTCGTGGAGGGAGCTGAAAGCAGAATCTATGAGGGGAAGAGGGTATTTGTTTTTGACACTTATATCATTCAAACCCTTGTAGTCAATGCATGGGTGTAGAGTGTGATCTTTCTTTTCAACAAAAAGAAACCAGCCCCGACTGGAGAGCAAGAGGCGCATGAGACCAGCAATAGATATGTAGGTTTCCATAGCCTCCCCCGCTTGGAGAGATTGTACAGTTTGTGGTGACGGAGGTTGGCTGGTCCATTAAACTGCAGCAGTGGCACCGACTGGATGACCTGAACACAGGATAGAAGGTAAGTATACATACCGAGAAATACTGCTAGACTACCGAGAGCAGAGCACCACCACATGAGACGGAATTATCTGGCAGTGAAGAGAAGGCAGGGTGGGGTTTTATACTCCAGCTGATCCTGGATGAGCTGCAGGTGTGCCCCTCTGCTGCAGGAAGATCCAGCCACGCCCCCGTCACACACCAGCTCTGCAGAGGAAGAAAAACACAATGGGAGGGGGGACCCAACAGACACCAAACACCTGTCCAATGCTCCACCCACAAGCCTACGTCATCCATGCTCCTGCACCACAATTCTACATAAATATACAAAAACATGGTACAAAACTGTACACAACAACTTGACAAACCTGATTCAATGTGCAATAGTTTCTTTAGTGAAAAGCATGCCGATGTGATAGCACTATGAAGGAGGAGCAAAGGGAGGGGAGACTCAGCATCAAAAACGAAAGTGAAACTTATTAAATACGTTAATATGATGTTTTTGTCGAATATAGCATTTTCCTAACAATAAAAGGTAAGACGGTGATCTAAATATGTTGAGATATGTTGTCAGGGAATGTTGATGACATCAGCTGCAAAGTATCAATAGACTATTTTAGTCATGTTGCTAAAAAGAAAATGCAGTTATTGATTATATTATATTATATTATACTGTGAGTTTTCCATGTTGTCTGGATGTATTACACACTCATTATCGTTGATATATATTGAATTCTGTTTTTCAGTCTTATTGGACCCTCACACTGCTCTGACACAGACGACGTCCTGGTTCTGTCCAATCCTGAAGTGAGACGAGCATTTGAAGAGTTTTTCCTCCCGACAGAAACTGACCGCAGCAGAGCCAACCTCATACTTGCTGGTATGGATATCCCAATACAGTTTTTTTTGGCTCCTGATCCAATAACGATTTAAAAAAAAAATATTTGCAGCTCCTGATACCAATCCGATGCCAATCTCATCACGATACCTTTTTTTTTTTTTTTTTTTAACACAATTCAGACTGTGTCTTTATAAATAAATAAGTATTCCATGGAGAATTTAGCCCCAGTTGAATAAAAGTATTACCAGATATAAAAAGGCGTATTTAAAAATAGCCTAATAATGTGTTATAATGTTATAAAATAATGTTTTAAACTTTTCCACACACAGCAACTTCAGACACGGAGACATTAGTGATGTTTACTCTTAATTTTTACTAAAGGCAGTTTAAGCCGCTTGAGGCATTAGCTGCAGCGTTAGCCTCCTCAGTCTGTGTTTAAGCCGCTCTGGGAATTAGCTACAGTGTTGGCAGCAACCATGTGCGGAGTACGCTATACGCTGTATCGGCCTGATCTATTCACCAAATCTGATCCAAGCTGATATTCTAAAAACGCCTAAATCAGCAGCTGATGCCAATACGAGTATCGGATCAGGACATCCCTTCTCGCTAGTACCGAATCATGGGGTTATTTGTTTAACTGTGAATTTTGTCCATTGTTTTGAAGACGTTTTTTACCATTGGATGTTTCTGCAGCTTATCTGTGGACCTCGGCCGATCCAATGGGGGCCGACACTTTCCTCCACTGTGAGGCCTCTTCTCTCATGCAGCTCCCACACTGTCTGGTTAGTCAAATTTTTACACCTTTCTGACTTTTAATGCTACCTACTTCATAAACATTACCCATCATTGTCTTTTACTTACTTGAATGTTTCACAGTGTGGCATTAAGCGAGCGGCTGATGATCCAACCAGGCCAAGATACATTTCAGATCTATGGAGATGCAAGCCTGTTCTGTCCCTTGATTTGTGTGTGTTCTTTAGGTGCAGTGTAATCAGAAGGACCCTTTAAAGTCCCTTCTCTCCAGTTACTACTTTGTCTTTGCCAATGTACACCATGGACTTCTGCATCACCTCCTCAAGATCTACAACTCATTAAGTAAGTAATGCAGTAGCAGCCACACTTCTCTCAGTCTGCCCCAAAGCAGCCGTGACTCCAAAAGTATCTCATCACTGCACTAAACTTTGTAAGTTCACAAACTCACAAGAATCAATTAAAAAAGTATATACAAATCCTCAAAGTAACTACCCTTTGCTTTGTCAAAAAATATGTAGTAGAGTTTTTTTTTTTTTTTTTCTTTGCTACAGAATTCCATATATCTTACTTCATATATTTGATGTCTTCTATATGTATATAAAATGTAGAAAGTAGTAAAAATAAAGAAAAAAAACATTGAATGTGAGGGTGTATCCAAACTTGTGACTGGTCATGCACTTCAGCAGAAATACAGACTTGTGTTTTTTAAAACCACACAGAGGGAAGAGCTTTGTGCTTTTGTGGAGGGAAAGATGTCTGTGTTTTTCTCTCAACTGGATTGAACTAAAGTTTGATTTATCGGCTTGTTCTGCTGTTGTGACGCTTCAACCAATCAGATTCAGATAATCGTCATGGCGTTCCATTTATTCCCAATCACTTTCAGTGAGAGCCAGATTGATAAATGTGTAGAACTCAGTTCAGAGTCAAGGTTATCTTTTCACATTGTGGTGAGTTAATGAGAACCAGTTTGGCTTTAATCTTGACTGGACTATCTGGACTATCTTTTGTCTCTAGGTTGTTCAGATGAGGGTGTGGTGGATTGCCTCATGTTTCTTGAGCGTCACTCCTCTCTGCTCTCGTCTTGGCCGGCGCTTTTTGTTCAACAAGCTCTGAACGATTCGCCTGAAACCTCTGCGCACATCTGGGCCCAAAGCATGATGGGAAAAGAAGGGGTGCGGGCGGTGAAGTGGCTCAACAACACCCAAAATAACCTGGATATGAGGTGAGAAACATCATGGTTCAGTTTAATTATAGGTGGTATAGTGGTATTGGTGCTTTGCAGTGGCATCACGCTGGGGATGTTCTACATTTATGTGTATGGTGGAATGTTCAGAAGTTACCATGGGGACACAATGCACACATTAACAAACACTGTCAAATAAGTTTTAACATCATCTGAACACTCAAGAAAAAATCCAAAATATGTGTACATGTACATGTGTATGTACATCTTATTGCATCTTATTTTCAGGAGCCTGTGATCAATCCGAATGTTCATGGTGACTAACTGAAAAACTGTTGGCTAATGCTAGCTAGCTTGTGACTGTAATGTTATTTGAGAGGGACTTCCCCCAGG
Source organism: Periophthalmodon schlosseri (assembly GCA_000787095.1). Lineage (NCBI taxonomy): Eukaryota > Metazoa > Chordata > Actinopteri > Gobiiformes > Gobiidae > Periophthalmodon > Periophthalmodon schlosseri. The sequence continues at coordinate 16,601 of KN479934.1, forward strand.
GAATGTTGATCACACATCAAGAAGAGTGTGTGACTCTGGGGCTGCATTCAGGTACACTATGGCATCACAGACACATGGAAAAGTCGATACATGTTAGAGCATTGATCTGTCTGTAAAGTGGATGAAATGGTTGTCATCTCGTGTAAAATGAGAGTAAATCTCTCTTTTATATTCCCTTTCAGCGTGATTGTGTCTTCGTTCCCCTCTGAACTCTCCTGTCTGAAGCTCAGTCCTGATGAACAGATGATGGTGGTGGGAACAGTACGAGGGACGCTGCACTTTGTTCACACACAAACTGGACAGGTAAAAACTATGGGGATTCATGAGTTTAGTTTTAAAGTGGACCTTGTTTCTTTTATTAAGTCGTTTTAGATGAATATTGTGATTTAAAGCTTGCATTATTACTATTAACCGCTGCCAGTCTAATGACTGTGGTACTGTTGTAAATATGTAAACATTTCTGTGTTCTCAGGAGGTGCGTTCTTTAGTGAGTAGCTGTGATGGCATCTCCACCTGTGTTTTTGTCACAGTCGGGCGTTTGGCCTCCACATCCTTCGACGGGAAAATAGAAATGTGGGACGTGGACAATGGTTGCAGGTCAGAAAATAAATGATTTTAAGAAAATTCACAAACTACAACACGACCAGTGTAAACGTCTGGACACTACCAGTGTAAACATACGAGTTCAAACGTCTGGACGCTACCAGTGTAAACGTTTGGACACTACCAGTGTAAATGTACCAGTTCAAGCGTCTGGACACTATCAGTGTAAACGTCTGGACACTACCAGTGCGAACTTCTGGACACTACCAGTGCAAATGTCTGGACACTACCAGTGTAACCGTTTGGACACTACCAGTGTAAACATTTAGACACACCCACTCATTCCATTTTTTTTTTTGAATTTTTACTACTTTCTACATTTTATATACATATAGAAGACATCAAATATATGAAGTAAAATATACGGAATTATGTAGCAAAGAAGAAAAGTTAAATATCTTTTGACAAAGCAACGAGTGACTACTTTGAGGATTTGAATATAAAATATTAAAAATATTTATTTGTTATTTAACTTTTTTTCTTTACTACATAATTCCATATATCTTACTTCATATATTTGATGTCTTCTGTATATATATAAAATGAAGAAAGTAATAAAAATAAAGGAAAAAAAACACTGAATGAGTGAGTGTGTCCAAACTTTTGACTGGTAGTGTATGTAAATTCAATGTTGTTTTTCTTGCCACAGGACAGCTGTTGTGACGGGACACAATAATGCTATAACAGGAAGTGACCTCTCTGCAGACAGGAAGTACCTCGCTACTGTGTCTCTGGACTCTACGCTAAAAGTTAGCCCTTTCTCGTAATTTAAACCACTAGTGTAACTGATTGGCAAAGGAACCAGCCCTAATTTGCTAATGTGTGCATCGTGTCTCCATGGTAACTGTTGAGCATTCGACAATAGAGATACATGCAGAACACCCCCAGTGTGACGTCACTGCTAAGTATCAATAGCAGTAAGCTGAAACCTATTCAGTGAAAAGACTTGACAGCACATGGTTGGTAAAATGGTCCAAACGTATTCCTAACTGTCCTATCGCATTCTGAGCCAGTTTGGCCATTGCTGTAATGCTAACAACAACTAGCATTCTAACAGCGCAGCAGCCTCATTTCCTGTTTTGCGGAATATAAATGCTTTATGATTAGATGCAGACAGTACGAATCTGTCTCATTTTGACCCTATAAGATCTGCTTTTACAATATGTCAGTACTGGGGCAAAACAAATGTTACTTAATTACATAAAAAAACAGAATGGGTTAAAAATATTTAAATCTACGTCTGCCTTGTTATAATATCCCAGATGTTAGAGGATTAGAATAGCATGTGTGTCTGATCTTATGTCTCTACCTGTGTCCAGGTGTGGAGTGTATCTAAAGGGGAGCAGGTGGCCTTCCTGCATAGCACCTGCCCCATGAACTGTGTGACCTTTGACCCAGAAGGACATGTGATTGCCACTGGCTGCTGGAACGGCAAAATCACCGTGTGGAACTGGCTCCAAAATACAACCGTCGCAGTGAGTGAAGTTTGAAAGCTCAGTGCTAATCAGCTCTGTGATAATTAATGACCACAAGAACAACCATATATATGTGTCCAATCAGGATATCGGCTGAACCAATATTTGGAAGCCGATATTCGATCCATCAAATATTTCAATGTCGGCGCATACTGGTATCGGTGCATACCTAGTTAGCTTGTAGCTAGTTAGCCTCAGCGATGCATTTGAAATCTTAATATTAGAATTTTTTTTTAAGTCTATGGGGAAAATCAATGGAAATTTTTCTTCCAGAACCAGAGCAGACAGTCACTGTTGAGCTCCATAGAATGTGAAAAGAGTGAATAGGTTATATAAAGGTGCAATATGGAACTTGTAGACGGTCCACTACCTTCTTATCTCCATGGAGATATTTTTTGCATTGAATGTTCTTCAGAATGACATTCAACTCATCTGCCTACATGGAGACAAATGTTCCTACGTTTAAGACTGAACACAACACTTGAGAAATGAATTTATTATGAGCAGTTCCAAAAAGAGCAGATAAAATGATAATATTTATAATGCTTTATATGTACATATATAGCACTTTCTGGACACTCAAATATGCTTTACAATGATTTGTTTCTTTCACTGCCCATACCTGCAGGTGGTGTATGTCATTATATATGATCCATTATTTGATTCAGCTCAAAGAAAACTTCACACCATAAATATTGAGCTTCCACCTGCTTCCTTTAAAGGTCCAATATCACAAAAAACAGTCTTGTGAGCTTTAAGCCATGTTATAAAGCTGTTACCTCCTCAAAAACATATCTGGAGTTGTATTTTGTTTCATTCATACATGAGTAACCTTTATTATTAGTCTGTCTACATCTCCAAAGCTCCACCTTGTGATGTCATGAAGCAGTAGTTTTCAGGTTAACAGCACCTTTTACCTTTAGTTCAATAGAGATTGGCAGTTCCAGAGCTGAAATGTTCCAAATGTTTCTAGTGAGGGTGTATGTGGTAATACAGTGGAGCACTTCCTGTATTACCACATGACATCACAAGGTGGATTAGTGTGTTTTCCGTTTGAGAGAAGAACTCAGCCTAAATATGCAGGGTTTGAGTGCTAAACATGTGTGAATGAAACAAAACACAACTCCAGGTATGTTTGATGAGGAACAACATTATAACCACAGACTGTATAAAGAAGTGGACTAAGTGAGTGTGACATCACCCATAGCGTTGGGCTCCAGTCAAATGAAGCGCATCGAGGCTAGAGCAGTTAATAATGGCCAATTTGGAGTCAGGATTCCATATATGGAATTCCGACCGCGAGTATCATAGCAACCAAAGAGGCAATCTGGAGCGAAGCTGTGGAAGGTAATGCCCCTTCTCGCCTGCACCGCTGGTTTAGTAGGGGGTGGGCACTTAGCAGTCAAACTTGTTGTCAGTCAAACCTCAGGGAAAGAAGGCAGCTGATTGGTCTCTTATTAATGTTCATATCTTGAGTTATGGACACAATAGCGAAGTAAAAATACGAGGATCTCATAGAGTGGGTCAATACGAACATTTTAAGACCAAAATGACAAGTCTGACAGCAGCAGTTACAGAGAGAGGGGTGACAGTTTTCAAATGTAAAGTGAGTTGGACCCAGAGTCAATGGAGCCGGAAGTGCAACCCATGATCACTTCCTATTTGAAACGCAGCGGCTAGCAGGTTAGCTATATACAGTCTATGATTATAAGATAGATCAGATAATAGTATAATATGGGCCCTTTAATCCCATCCCAGTTATCCCAGTGATAATACAGTATTGTAATTATTGTGACTGTAAACATTTTGCCTGCTCCTCTTTCTCCTCAGTCTTTGGTTGGTCATGGGCGATCAGTGCACAGTGTGGCCTTCTCTTCCTCCTCACTGCTCTGCTCCGGCTCAGTCTCTGGTGAGGTTCGGGTTTGGTCCACGTTTAGTTCTTCGTGTGTGGGCTGTTTTCAGGCTCACAGTGGCTCTACGGAAGCTCTGACCTTCATTGACAATGGGAGGAGACTGCTGAGTGCCGGGGCTGACCACATGGTGAGTGAGGACGCTTAAAATGACGGATTTGACTACTCATTTGACTAAAACACAGATCATTATACTTAAGATTTTACCTTTTTTTTCCCAGTTTGGCAAGATTTTAGGTTTCAAATTTTACTTCACACTAGGGAAATCCATAGCTGTTACCTAGCAACCATGTGGTACATGGGCCAAAACTCTAATGTACACAGAGATTATTATTTGACAAATAGAATTATAAGAAAACACCTTTAGTTTGTTAAAGCAATGTTTAAAGTGTCAGAAAAATGTGTTTCTTGTATAAATCGTGCCAAACTTTTGGACAGAATTGTCCCAGTGTGACGTCATCAGTGTGATGTCATCAGTGTGGAACCCTTTAAATATAACTCTACTTCCTGTAATTTTTAACACATTTTTCATATTTTCTTCACAAACTGCTTCTTGATTTGTGTAAAACCGTAATTTATATTTACAGCAGGTTTTATCCACCAGATTAAGTCAAAATGAGAGAATCATCATAACCTGTCATATGCACTTAAAAGGAGCACTATGGAACTTTTTGTTGGACGGTCCACCAACTGCTTGTCTCTACTGCTGTGTTTCAAATGACATCATCACATTCTATAGGACAATGCTATTTAACACAGATGGGGGCAGCTAAAGTAAATCTTGTTCAAACATAGGTTTGTGTTGTAATACAGTGAGTTCCTGGGTCTAGCCGCTAATAGAAATGATCAGGTTCAACATTTGTGAATTTACCTTGTGGATATTTCATGGTAAAGTATAATGTAATCAATAGAACAGTGTCTGACCCATCTGAGAGTACGACATCATCATTAGAATCTGAGAGTATGACATCATCACTAAAATCTGAAAATCTCCAGTGGAGCGATTATTATTACTTTGCCTAAAAGTTCCACAATTATAAAACATTATCATCGCAGCCATAGCAATTAACAATTAAAAACAAGATATTATATTTTGAATGGAAAACAGTCAGAAATGTTGCATATTGCAGGAAGCTAAATGAATCCCATCAATAGCATTAACCATATCGGTATTCATTTCATTATGTTTTATTGCTTAAAAATATCTTGAAAAACTAACATTCTTATTATGAGTGGGGATTTGACCTGTAACCTGCTCATCTCCCTGAAGACTGTAATAAACCATAATCTACACAAGTTAATTAAATTAATTCATTCATGGACACTCATAGCTTGTTAGCCTTAATTGTGCTCTAAAAGTTTATGGGAAAAATGAATAGGAGATTTACTTCTGAAACTGCAGCAGGCTTCAAGGTCGGCGGGACTATTGATACTTTGCAGTGACACCATGCTGGGGGGTTCTGCATGGATGTCTATGGTGGAATGTTCAGCAATTACCATGGAGACACAATGCACACATTAGCAAATACAGTCAAATATGTTTTAATATATTCTGAAAACTCAAGAACAAATACAAAAGGGATTTAACAAGTTCAACAGAAAAGGTGAGAGTGACTGAAAAACTGTTGGCTAATACTAGCTAGCTGGTGACTGTAATCTTTTTTGAGTCTTCTGTTGTAGTTCTAGTCAAGTCAGTTCTTTCTGATCAGATTGTGTTAAAGTCAGACTAAAGTCTAACTTTAGTAGCCTCAGACAGAGCATGTCTTTAGTTATTAGTTAGTATTATTTTACATGGGGCTGCAGGCAAAAGTGTCTGCTCTGCACTGGCTTTTAACAGATGGATGGCAGACATGCAGTTTTTTCATCCAATGAAACTCCAGATAAAAGTCCCAAATGATTTTAAAACTCTCTTTCAAATCTCTCCACAGCTCCAGCTTTGGTCTGGTGGACTTGGACGATCAGTCACTACTCTAAGAACTGAAGAGGTAAAGTTTTTACAATACAAATGTGTAGAAATATTTAAACCTGAATTTTCAGTATACATACAACCAGTCAAAGGTTTGGCACACTTTTTCATTCATGTCTTTATTTCTATGATCATTCACACTGTAGCTTCTCACTGAAGCATCAAAACTATGAATGACTCATGTGGAATGTAGCAAACAAAAAATACACTCAAAATAACTCTAAACTTTTTTAAAGAATATATCCTTCACCCTTTGCTTTGGTCAGTGCTTTGGACACTTGGCATTGCACTAACGAACCCTGGCGTGGCACAGCTGTGAAGTGAGTTGAGAGAAGGCCAAGGGTTTGCAGCTGTCCACAAAGCAAAGAGTGGATCCTTTGAGCATTTGAATATTAAAAATATTTATTTGATATTTTATTTATTTTACTTGCTACATAATTCTATATGTATATCTTGCATCTTATTATCTTATATTTGAGATCTTTTGTACGTATGTAAAATGTAGAAAATAATAAAAATAAAGAAAAAAAATGAATGAGGAGGTGTGTCTAAACTTTTGACTGGTAGTGTGTGTGTAATTTAAATGTATTTTTTCCTCAGTTCCTCTCAGAGCCACCTCCAAAGAGGAGAGCGCCCCCTACAGACCCTGCTCTGTGTGTGTCTGTGACTGGAGACACTGTAGCTGTGGGAACCAAAGAAAGCATCAAACTCTACACTCTGGACTCAGGTCTGTGTCAAGTATACTGCACCCACAATACCTCCTCTAGTCTCAGTATATGGAAATGCAAGACTATTAAAGGGCCCATATTAGGCTATTTTCTGATATTTGTTATAATTTATAATGTTGTTTCCTGGTCACAAACATACCTGGAGTTGTGTTTTGTTTCATTCACATGTTTAACACACAAACCCTTCTTCTTTCAAATAGAAAACACTCTGTTCCACCATGTGATGTCATTTGGTAATATAGGAGCTCCGCTGTGTTTTTAAACTCCATACACCTTCACTAGAATCATTTGAATGATATTAGCCCTCGAATTTCCAATCTCCACTGAACTAAAGGCAAGAGGAGCTGTTAACTTTTTATTACCAGTTCATGACATCACAAGGTGGAACAGAGAATTTCGAGCTTTGGAGATTTAGACAGACTAATAATACTCAAACGTGTGAATGAAACAAGACATAACTCCAGGTATGGGGGAGGTAAAATCATTATATAGGAACTTTACAATATTACTACTAAATATAAGCATAAAAACAACATTGAAAAAAGACTGTATTTAGGGCTATCAATCAATAAAAAAATGTGAAATGATTGATTGCATTGTTAAAATTTAACACAAAACATTCTTAAATATAAAACAACACTAAATAAAAGCCCAAATAGTTATAATTAAGTTTAGACATTATAATTCATAGTGAATCTATGCGGTCATGTTTCAGGTAAAATATACATGTCCAGACAACAGGCCCCTCATTGCCGCTTACGGGTGTAACTGGTTCCTATGCTGACAGATGGGAAAAAATATGTGTTTTGTTGTAGGAGAAAAGATCTGGATGTCCGATGACCTCCCCTCCTCTGTCCACTGTTTACTCTGGGTCTCTGTGGACATGGGTCTAGACCAGGATCAGAACCAGGATCAGAACCAGGATCAGAACCAGGATCAGAACCAGGATCAGAACCAGGACCAGGATCAGGACCAGGATCAGAACCAGGATCGGAACCAGTCTAAGGCCATGTCCAAGTCTGATCTGTTGGTCTCGGGAGGAGGGGATCGGCTCGTGCGGGTCTGGAGAGAACGTGATGAAGAAGAGGGGCTGATGGGAGGGCTGGAGGTGGCGGCCATGTTGGGTTCTCACCAGGGTCCAGTCCTGGCTTTGGCTAAAAACAACACTTACCTGGCAACTGCCTCAGGTAAGAAAAAAAACATTTATATCCATGGGTTTCAGAATAGAGGTTATACAGATGACATCACAACATTTGGAACTTTATTTGTGATTGGCAAATGTATATAAAGTGTGACAGAGCTGCTACAGTTTAAGAACAAATATAAAAGTCTACAACTCTGTGAAATATTTAGTTTGTACCTGACTCTAAAACAAGAAACTCATGTCCCCAGTATAAAAGCTGAAGTAAACCACAGGTGACCCTGCAGACACACTCACATTTATCACTGATACACACTGGATCAGACACAGATGAACTGAACCTTTCTCTCCTTAAAGAACATATTTGTGAGTGTGTGTGTTGAGGAGATCATTAATGTGGTGAAAACAACAGCTCCACAGACACAAATGAGACAATACAAATCACAGAAACACATTTAGTGTGTTATTCTGTTCATAGTTCTGCCTCAGATTAAAGTGACGTATACATACACGTAAAAACCTCAGTTTTTGTTTTTTGTTTTTTTTTCAACTATACAAACAATTGAAAACCTGTTGAAATACAACGATGGAGTTGGAGTGGACTTGTTTCTATTATTAAGCCATTTTACATCAATGTTAGTGTTTACAATGAACACAATATAAAACTATGGTTTGTATATAGTATAAAACTATAGCCTGTATATAGTATAAAACCATACTCTTATATAGTATAAAACGATATAAGACAATAGTTTTATACTATAGTCTGTATATAGTATAAAGATATAGTTTTATATAGTATAAAACCGTAATCTGTATATAGTATAAAACTATAGCCTGGATATAGTATAAAACTACAGTCTTACAGTGGGGCAAAAAAGTATTTAGTCAGCCACCAATTGTGCAAATTCTCCCACTTAAAAAGATGAGAGAGGCCTGTAATTTTCATCATAGGTACACTTCAACTATGAGAGACAGAATGGGGGGAAAGAATCCAGGAAGTCACATTGTAGGATTTTTAATGAATTAATTGGTAAATTCCTCAGTAAAATAAGTATTTGGTCACCTACAAACAAGCAAGATTTCTGGCTCTCACAGACCTGTAACTTCTTCTTTAAGAGGCTCCTCTGTCCTCCACTCATTTCCTCACTGTCTGACATGAAATCAGACTAAACTTTTTCTGTTTTAGGTCAAATTATTTTTATTTGCTAAATGCCAGAATAATGAGAGAAAATCAGACTAACTTTTTCTGTTTTAGGTCAAATTATTTTTATTTGCTAAATGCCAGAATAATGAGAGAAGGATTTTTTTTTAGAAAATGTTTCATACATACATGTTACATACATTTCATTAGTATTTGGTACCATTGCCAATTGTATGACTTGGGTCAAATGTTTTGGATATCCTTCCACAAGCTTCTCACAATAGTTGGCAGGAATTTTGGCCCATTCCTCCTGACAGAACTGGTGTAACTGAGTCAAGTTTATAAGCCGCCTTGCTTGCACATGCCTTTTCAGGTCTGCCCATAAATTTTCAATAGGATTGAGATCAGGGCTTTGTGATGGCCTCTCCAAAACATTGACTTTGTTATCCTTAAGCCACATTGTAACCAGTTTGGCAGTATGCCTCAGGTCAGTGTCCATTTGGAAGACCCATTTGTGCCGAAGCTTGAACTTCCTGGCTAATATATATGTTCTGTACTAATAATGTTCTTTCCTTTTGATGCCATCTGTTTTGTTTGTAGTGCAACAGTCCCTTTTGCAGCAAAACAACCCCACAACATGATGCTGCCACCCCCGTATTTCACAGTTTGGATGGTGTTCTCAGGCTTGCAAGCTTCCCCCTTTTTCCTCCAAATGTAATGATGTTCATTATGGCCAAACAGTTCAATTTTAGTTTCTTTTGGAGTAATGGCTTGGCAGAGTGGCCTTTCAGGCCATGTTGGTACAGTACTTGTTTCACTGTGGATAATGACACACTCTTACCAGCTTCAGCCAGCTTCTTCACAAGGACTTTTGCTTTTGTTCTTGGGTTGATATGCACATTTCAGACCAAAGCACATTCATCTTTGGCACACAGAACCTGTCTCCTTCCTGAGTGACATGATGGCTGGACATTCCCATGGTGTTTATACTTATGTATAATTGTTCGAACAGATGAACGTGGCACCTTCAGGCATCTGGAAATTGCACCTAAGGATGAACCAGACTTGTGCCAGTCCACAATTCTCTTCCTGATATCTTGGTTGATTTCTTTTGACTTCCCCATGATGTTACACAAAGAAGCAGTGTGTTTCAGGTGTGCCTTCAAATACATCCGCAGTTGTGTCTCTAATGAACACAAATGTCAACAAACCAATCAGAAGCTTCCAAAGACATGGCATCATCAACTGGGTTTTCACAAATTGTGTAAAAGCATAGTAATCTTACTGTATGTAAACTTCTGACTTAGAGTATCGTAATGTCCGGAGAGACCAAAGATACAGACTCGGATAAGTGGGTTAACAGAGTTTATTTACAAATAAGAAATGTGCATGAAGGTTGTCGGAGTAGATGGTAGAAGGCTGGGTCGGCAGGCAGTGTTCAGGAGCTGGTCGTGGATGGCTAGGCTGAGCGCTGGGGAGTGCGTACCAGTCGTGGAGAGCAGGGTCTGAGGCGGAGGAGCACGGATAGTCCGGGGAGCAAAATCTGATCGAGACACGGAAAAACAAACTTAGTACAGAGAGGATATCAAAAAAACTAGACAATAGCCAAGCAGAACTGTACCACGGAGGATACATAGACGATCTGGAGACGTGTGTCGGATTCCTCAGCTCCTTTGTACTCCCAGGAGCAAGCTTGATTGCTCGATGCGATGCAGGTGTGCAGTGGGTGTAGTCGGAGGCTCCGCCCAGCTCCAGGTACAGACACAGCAGGGAGGGGAAAGACAACACAAAAACACGAGGACAGAGTGGATTCATGACATAGAGTAATGAAAAATTGTTTTTCAAATTTTCTCATTATTCTGGCATTTAGCAAATAGAAATAATTTTGGTAATCCTAATTGAGCTAACACAGGAAAGGTTTAGTCTGATTTCATGTCAGAGAGTGAGAAAAAAGCGCATGTGCTTTTTTATATAGAGTATGCAAACATCTGGTTTCAACTGTAGTATAAAACTACGGTCTGTATATAGTATAAAACTATTTTCTATATATAGTATAGATTAATATTAGAAAGAATTAGAATCTTTTAAATGTGTAGTTTCCGTGTGTAAATGTCTTGTCTCTCATTCAGATGACTGCTCCGTGGCTCTGTGGCTGCTTTCAGACCTCCTTTCCTCTCCTCTCTCCTCTCTCCCTCCTCACTCCATCCTCAGAGCACACAACAGAGGGGTCACCTGCCTCTGCTTCAGCCTGAATGGAGACCACCTGCTGTCTGGAGGGAAGGACCAGGTTAGTCACATCACAACATTCTTGGATCAGACTGTTGTGGTGAAGAAGGAGTCTGGTTTAGATCTCTGGTTCTACCCTCACCTATGGTCCTGGTTTAGTCCTGGTTCAGTCCTGGTTTAGATCACTGGTTCTACCCTCACCTATGACCCTGGTTTAGTCGTGGTTTAGATCTCTGGTTCTACCCTCACCTATGGTCTTGGTTTGGTCCTGGTTAAGTCCAGGTTTAGATCTCTGGTTCTACCCTCATCTATGGTCCTGGAGCTCAGTCACATGGGATGAGCTAAGAGTAGAGCTGCTGCTCCTCCACATCGAGAGGAGCCTGCTGAGTGTGTGTCCTGAGAAGACCCAGGACACGCTGGAGGTCTCTTGTCTGGCCTGGAAACGGGATCCCCCTGGAAGAGCTGGAGGAAGTGTGTGTGGAAGTGTGTGTGGAGGGCCCCCTGGCTTGTTTAGCTTCATTTTGCTGCTTTTTTTTTTTTTTTTACTCTATGAAAATGTTATAAATATTTAGATTAAAAATGCTCAACATTTTATTTCATGATCCACTAAATACATCTATATATTAAAACCCTGTGATTTCTGCAGGCTTTGATATTATGGGATGTGAGCTCGACTCCGGTTTTGTCTAAGTCCCTCCTTCACTGTCACAGAGACTGGATCACTGGATGTGCCTGGACCAAAGACTGCGTGGTACGGCACATTCACACTTGCGCTATGTCACTTTTGTAATGTATTTAAACATGAACTCTGCATTTTCAGGTGAGCTCCTCAAACGATGGGAGACTTTGTTTTTGGGATTTAGAAACAGGAAAAAGTATCAAAGAAATCTCCTGGAAGAACCCTCTGACCTCTGTCTGCTGCCAGGTCAGTGTATGAAGAACCTTCTGACCTCTGTCTGCTGCCAGGTCAGTGTATGAAGAACCCTCTGACCTCTGTCTGCCGCCAGGTCTGTATATTAAGGCCACAGGGCCAGGCTTTCTCGCCCCAAAGCAAAACGGTCCTGGGTTCAATTCCCAGAAGTTTTTTTTCTATTTATATCTAATAGCACCCCTATGGATAGTGATATAACAATGACTGTGACATTGCCCGGTATGGCGCAACCAGGGCCCCACCCAGGCCTAGGGTTGGGGCTCGAATGCGAGCGCCTAGTGGCCGGGCCTTTGACCACAGGCTCAGCTCTAAAGAACGACTTGGGTCCGCCCTCCTATGGGCTCAACACCCACAGAGAGGTTCATAGGGGTTGAGTCCAGAGGACTGGCTGGGGGGGGGAGAAGCCTGAGCTCTTGCAGGACGTTGAGAGGTACCGGCTAAATATAGTCGGGCTCACCTCCATGCAGAGCTTGGGTTCTGGTACCAAACTCCTCGAGAGGGGCTGGACCCTCCACTTTTGTAGCGTTGCCCATGGGGAGAGGTGGTGAGCTGGTTTAGGCTTGCTGATAGCACAACAGCTCAGCCACCATGTTTGGAGTTCACCCCAGTGAATGAGAGAGTCATGTCCCTGCGACTTCGGGTTGGGGACAGGTCTCTCATTGTTGTGTCGGCCTACGGGCCGTACAGCAGTGCAAAGTACTCGGCCTTCTTGGAGTCCCTGGGAGGGTGACACTAGACACCAGACAGTGCACTGTCTGGGGACTCTGTTGTTCAACTGGAGGACTTCAACACCCACGTGGGCAATGCCAGTGACACCTGGAGAGGGGTGATCGGGAAACGGTCTCCCTGATCTGAACCCTAGCAGTGTTCTGTTATTGGAATTCTGTACTAGTCACAGTTTGTTGTCGTGTCATCTGACCTCTGGCCGCGTGTCTTGGACACTTTGGTGAAGAGAGGGGCAGAGCTGTCAACCGCTTACCATTTGGTTGTGAGTTGGAGCCGCTGGCAGAGGAGGAAGCTGGACAGACCTGGCAGACCCGAGCGTACTGTGAGGGTCTGTTGGGAACGTCTAGCGGAGCCCTCTGTCAGCGGGGTCTTCAACTCACACCTCCAAGAGAGCTTCTCGCAGATCCCAGGGGAGGCCGGAGACAATGAGTCCAAGTGGGCCATGTTCTCCGCTTCTATTGTCAGTGTGGCTGCTGTAGTTGCAAGGTCTCTCGTGCCTGTCACAGCGACAATCCCCGAACCCGGTTGTGGACGTCAAGGGATACTGTCAGGCTGAAGAAGGAGTCCTATCGAGCCTTGTTGGCTTGTGGGACTCCTGAGGCAGCTGACAGGTACCAACAGGTCAAGCCTGCCGCAGCTCGTGTGGTCGAAGAGGCAAAAACTCGGGGTTGGGAGGAGTTAGGGGAGGCCATGCAGGAGGACCTTTAAGAAATTCTGGCAAACCACCCAACGCCTCAGGAGGGGGAAGCAGTGCCATTTACAGTGCAGGCGGAGAGCTGCTGACCTCGACTGGGGATGTTGTCGAACGGTGGAAGGAATACTTTGAGGATCTATTCAATACCATTGTAGCGTCTTCTGAGGAGGAAACAGAGACTGGGGGCTTGGAGGCAGACTCATCCATCACCCAGGCTGAAGTCACTGAGATGGTTGGCAAGCTCCTTGGTGGCAAGGCTTCGGGGGTGGATGAGACCTGTCCCGAGTATCTTAAGTCTCTGGATCTTGTGGATCTTGGCTGACACATCTCTGCAACATCACGTGGCGGTCAGGGACAGTACTTCTGGACTGGAAGACCAGGGTGGTGGTGCCTGTGTTTAAGAAGGTGGACCGGAGGATGTGTTCCAACTACAGGGGAATCACACTCCTCAGCCTTCCTGGAAAGGTCTACTCCAGGGACAGTAGAGGAGAATCCAACCGATAGTCAAACCTCGGTTTCAGAAGGAGCAGTGGGGTATTCGTCTCGGTCGTGAAACACTGGACCAGCTCTATCTTCTCCGTCGGGTGCTCGAGGGTTCATGGAAGTTTGCCAAACCAGTCCACATGTTCTTGTGGATCCGGAGAAGGCATTCAACATGTCCTTTGTGGTGGCCTTTGGGGCGGCTCCGGAAGTATGGTCCGGGGCCCTTTGCTAAGCGCTATCCGATCCCTGTATGACAGGAGCAGGACCTCTGTTCACATTGCCGGCAGTAAGTCAGATCTGTTCCCAGTACACGTTGGACTGCCCTTTGTCACCGGTTCCATTGATAGTTTTTATGGACAGAATATCTAGGTGCAGTCAGGGGCCAGAGGGGGTCCGGTTTGGGGACCACAGGATCTCATCTCTGCTGTTTGCAGATGATGTTGTCCTGATGGCTTCATCAAGCCAGGACTTGCAACATGCACTGGAGCGATTTGAGTCAAGTGTGAAACAGCTGGGATGAGAATCAGCTCCTCCAAAGTCAAGGCCATGGTTCTCGACTGGAAAAGGTGGGTTGCCCTCTCCAGGTGGGTGGAGAGTCCTTGCCTTAAGTGGAGGAGTTCAAGTATCTTGGGGTCTTGTTCACAGATGAGGGAAGGATTGAGCATGAGATTGACATGTGGATCAGTGCAGCATCTGGGAAAGGCAAAGCTCTCGATTTGCCGGTCAATCTACATTCGTACCCTCACCTATGGTCCTGGTTTAGTCCTGGTTTAGTTCTGGTTTAGTTCTGGTTTAAATCTCTGGTCCTACCCTCACCTATGATTGTGAGCTTTGGGTAATGACCAAAAGGACCAGATCGCGAATACAAGCAGTTAAATGAGTTTCCTCTGCAGGGTGGCTGGGCGTTCCCTTAGAGATAGAGTGAGCCAGCTGAGGTGGCTCGGGCACTTGTTCCGGATGCCTCCAGGACGCCTCGCTTGAGAGGTGTTTCAGGCACATCCCACTGGGAGGAGGCCAGGACATGCTGGAGGGAACGCCTTGGGATACCCCCAGAAAAGCTGTAAGAAATGTGCGTGGAGAGGGGAGTCTGGGCCTCCCTTTTCAAACTTCTGCCTCCGTGACCCAGCCCCAGATAAAGTGGAAGAAAATGGACTGATTCTTTTGACAGGCCTACTTCACTCATACTAGCAGACATAGTAAAAGCAAAAAGTTAAATCTGTCAACCGGATAAAAAGTTGTAAGAGTGAAGACGTTTCGCTGCTCATCCAAGCCGCTGCTTCAGTTCTGGTCAGCAATCTGCAATCAGCAATCTTTAACTTTTTGCTTTTACTATGAATCAGATCTGGAGGACTGAGGGATTACACAGACACTAGCAGACATACAGAGGTAAAATAAAAATGGACATAGTAAGACTATGTCAGTGCTAAGATAAATGCAGTACATAAATGCAGTACAATACATGAGTTTTGTTTTACATACATGCACTGTGAAGTGCACTAATGGCTCTGAGTACAAGATATATCTATATAAATGATCTGGTCTTGCTGTTCTCTCTAGGGTCCATATGTGGTGGCAGGAAGCTCAGAGGGAGGGCTCCATGTTTGGAACTGGAACTGTGCTGTAGAAATCTGCCACATCTCAGCTCATAACCAGTCCATCCACCACTGTGCTCTCGTCACTGGTAAATATCAGTATTACAGATATGTATTAAAGGTTCAGAATGATCTCTGAGTGGGGATGGTGAATAATATATTCTGCATAATATACCAGTATAACTTCAAACAAATAAGCGTATTATATCCTTTGTATTAAAAATACAGTATGATACTTTTCTGCTAGTATCCATGGAGACGTTATTTATTTCCCTGGAATGGTCCACAATATGGCCTATAACTTATAATAGAGGTTCATCACAGCCTTTGGAGCTGTATCAGTGAGTGGGGACATTACATGAGAGTCAATGATGAGTCATGACATTTTCTCCTGTAAAAGCTCCAAACACTAAATCTAAAATGTGACAGAGCTGCTACACTTTAAGAACAAATATAAAAGTCTACAACTCTGTGAAATATTTAGTTTGTACCTGACTCTAAAACAAGAAACTCATGTCCCCAGTATAAAAGCTGAAGTAAACCACAGGTGACCCTGCAGACACACTCACATTTATCACTGATACACACTGGATCAGACACAGATGAACTGAACCTTTCTCTCCTTAAAGAACATATTTGTGAGTGTGTGTGTTGAGGAGATCATTATTGTGGTGAAAACAACAGCTCCACAGACACAAATGAAACAATACAAATCACACAAACACATTTAGTGTGTTGTTCTGTTCATAGTTCTGCCTCAGAGCCTCAGGCAAAATGTTTAGGGGCATTTTTCAAATTAAATGAAGTCACTGCAGAACCTCTATATAATCAAGGCAAGGCAAGTTTATTTGTATAGTACAATTCGTACACAAAGTAAAAGTGCTTTACAGAATAAGAAAGACATTAAAATCATAATATAACAAATCAAAACATAAATAATCACAAATAATTATCATAAAATAAACATTAAAAGAGAAGAAGCAGAATAAAAACTTTTCAGTCATATGCACAGCTAAACAGAACCATTTTGAGCCTGGATTTAAACATTGTCAAAGTAGAGTCTCACATCTTCAGGAAGAATGTTCCAGGTTTTAGCGACAGAAAACTCAAATGCTGAGTCCCCATGTTTAGTCGTGACTCTGGGCACCAGCAGGAGTCCGGTCCCTGAAGTCCTCAGAGTGTGAGATGGTTCATATGGCACTAACATATCGGAGATGTACTCTGGTGCTGGGCCATGGAGAGACTTGTAACAAGCAGAGCTGCTTTAACGTCTATTCTCTGAGCCACAGGAGCCAGTGCAGAGACCTGAGCACAGGGCTTATGTGCTCGCTCTTAAAGGTTTTAGAGAGAGAGACTGGATGTGACTGCTGACACTTTCTCTTTGTTTCTGTGGGCCAAAGGCTATGACTTCAGTCTTAGCCTTCAGTTTAGCTGGAGAAAGTTGTTTTGCATCCACACACTGATCTGTTGGATGCAGTGTCAGAGTGAATCCACTGGTCCATATTCACCTGCTGCCAGTGAGACATAGATCTGAGTGTCATCTGCATAGTTGTGGTAGGACACATTATTGCTGCGTATTAAGTGGCCTAACGGTAGCATGTAGAGATTGAACAACACGGGTCACAGGATTGACCCCGGGGACACCCCACAGGTCAAGGCCATTTTATCGGAGACACATTTTCCAATTTCAACAAAGTACTTCCTGTATTCTAGATAGGACTTGAACCAGTTTAGTGCAGTACCAGAGATGCCCTCCAAGTCCTCTATCTCTATCCCATGATCGACAGTGTCAAAGGCAGCACTCAGATCTCACAGGATAAATACTGAGACTTTGCCTGCATCAGTGTTCAGGCGGATGTCATTTGTCACCTTGATAAGAGCAGTCTCAGTGCTGTGGTGGGGTCTAAAACCTGACTGGAAAACATCAATGGAGTTGTTCATTTGGAGAAAGTTAATAAGCTGTTGGTAAACAACTTTTTCAAGGAGTTTGCCTAAAAACGGCAGATTTGAGATGGGTCAATAATTGTTCAGTATTGTGACATCAGGACTGCTTTTCTTTAGGAGAGGCTTGATAACTACAGTTTTCAAAGCTCTTGGGATTTTTTCCAGATTGAAGTGACATGTTAACTATGCAAGTGAGTGGTGATAGCAAACTGTTGAGCATAGACTTTAGAAATCTAGTGGGTTACACATGGAGGCAGCATGTATATGAACTCAGACTGGTGATGATCTCTTGGACAGTTTTGTCAGTTACAGGTGCAAAGTGAGTCAGCTCTAAGTGTCTAGGTGGCTGAAGGGTGTTATTGCATTGTGGAATTGATGGCATTTTTGATGCCCTGAACCTTGTCATTAAAGAATACTGCAAACTCATTACACTTAGATGTGGAAATTAGTTCTAACGGCAGTGGAGCTGGAGGTTTTGTTGATTTGTTTACTGTTGCAAATAGGACCCGAGAGTTGTTACTGCAACTTCCAAAAATGTCCGAAAACCAAACTGTGGTTGTACATGTACATCTTTTCTTTGTAAATCTCATAATAAACCTGGAGCTTTGACTTGCTCCATTCCCGCTCGGCCCTCCGGCACTCCCTTTTCTGTGGCCTGACCGAATCATCATTCCTCCATGGCGCTTTCTGCTTATCTTTAACCATTTTAACCTTCATCGGGGCAATGGTGTCCAAAACATTCAGAACACTCGAAGTCACAGAGTTCAACAAATCATCATCATTAGAACATGAGACATTTTCAAAGTGTATCATTTCCTTGAACAGTGCACCTGTGTTATCATTAATGTGTCTCCTTCGAACAACAAGTCAAGGGAGGATAGGTGGGAGGGGCTTTGGTGATGAAACAGGCATAGTTTTATAAGAGGAAGAGTTCAGCATAGTTGATGCCAAAACTCTGATCTGATGAGGCTTTCCAGATGGTTGGGAAGGGCCATGGGTGAAGGTGGGGCGGAAAAGGAGAGTGAAGAGTCCCTAGAGGGAGTAGATGTAGCAAAGGGGACCCAGGGCTGGTCTGTGGGCAGGGGAGGTGATGGAGGTGCTGCTGGGACTGAAATCTGTGCCGGTGCTGTCACAGACAGGTCCAAGGCCTGTGACGAGGGCCCTGGGGTAAGTGACGCTGGTGATGGATCCGTCACTGGGGAAGGTGGTGGTGCTACTGACTTGTTCTCTGGGGGAGGTGGAGATGGTGGTGCTGCTGAATGCCTTGCTGGGGGAGATCAATATAGCATTTTTTCATGTTGCTAAAAAGGAACTTCACAAACATGAGCATCCATGAGGATCCATAGATCTGAGATAGATGTGTTTCATGCCACAATGTGGAATATTCCAGGCCAAGCAATAATACCTCCATGGAGACAAGTTACACAGTGCACCTGCGGCAAAGCTCTCAAAACTACGCTTCCTGCCTTTTAAACACTGATTGTATTAAATATTTGTACAGATTCCAAAGAATCTAACCCCGAGGACCTGACTGTGGCGACGGCTTCAGAAGACGGCACAGCTACAGTGTGGAAACCACTCCAGGTTTGTGGTTAAGCCTGCACTGAGCATATCTGCACTTAAAATGGGTTTTCTATGCAGGCATTGAGCTGTTACCTTGCTGGTTGCTAAAATGTTCTTTACTTGTTTACTTACTCAAATTTGCACATCTTTTTTTGGGGGGGTCCACTACCTGTTTGTGTCATGAAGTTGTTACTGTTTTGCCTGCAATGGCATTAAACCTTCTGTAAAGACAAGTCAGAGACATCGTAAAAAAAAAAAACCAAAACTTTTTGTCCAGTGACAGATTTGAGAGTGAAGACGTTTGGGTGCTCATCCAAGCAGTCTTATATCTGTCTGAAGGGAGGAGCTAACTACACTGAAACTAACACACCTATTGTTTACAGTTTCAGTTTGTTAACTAGGTCTAATGAGCTACACCAAGTGTGAACTGTGCCTGAGTCATATTTAGCATAATCAGTCAGGCCCCTAATGGGTGATTTCACACCTATTAGCATACTGGCTATTAGCATACTGGCTAGCACTCTTGTTTTCCTTGTTTAGATTTAGGTCTGAGGCTGGAATTATAAATAGGAGATAGATGATGTCTGAGGCCCCAGTTCCTGTACAGATTGTCTTTCCTAACAAAAGTTGCTTCTTTAACTCCCTCTCAAACCATTTCTTTTCTTTGGCTAAGATCTGTACCTCACTATCTTCAAAGGAGTGGTTAGTGGCTTTGAGATGGAGATGTACGGCGGACTGGGGTCCCGAGGAGCTCTGTCGAGATGGTGTTGGTACATTCTCTTATGGAGTGGCTCTTTAGTTTCTCCAGTATAACGCTCACTGCAGTCTTCACGACACTGAATAGAGTAGACCACATTGCTTTGTTTGTGGCTCGGACATTCACATGCTTTTTCAAGGTATTTTTGAGCAATAAAAATATGTGACATAGATGAGTTTAATGCCAGATTGGGGAATATTCTTGGCAAAGTAATAACAAACACCAGACAAGCAGGTAGCGGACCCTCCACCAAAAGTTACATATTGCAACTTTAAAGTTCTAAAACATAAAAATACCATTATCATTGCAAATATGACACAAAATCATATTTAAAAGCCAAAATAAGTTTTGCTACTGTATTATTTTCCATTAGATTAGCTTTAACCCTTTGCGCTCACAGGTGGAGCACTGCAGCACCTTTCTGGGTCACTCTGGAGCAATTCGAGGAGTGGTTCCAAAGATGGCGTCCGCTGAACTGCTCACTGTGTCTGAGGACGGCTCTGTGCGCTGCTGGGACTGGAACATAAGTAAGAATACATATATAGGAACAAGTGTGACTCATTGTTGTAAATGTCTTTAAGTACTGAGTATCAAGTCTATTCCTTAGTGTCGAAATCAAGTTTGAAATTTTACTATCGTGACAACACTAAATCATACAGTTTATTCAAATTACACATCACATTTCAAAAAGGTTTCAAAGGAAGTCAGATTTTTATCAGCCTGAACTGCAGTGTTTCAGCATGCAATAAATAAATAGCACAATCAAACACTATACAGATAAATCATCTTTGTCCATGCACAATATAAAAGAACAATGTCCACATGTAAGAAAATCAAAATGCAGCAATAGATTTGTAAATCATTTTTAAAAGTTGAAATTTTCACTTTTCAGAATCTCTTCAGTCCCGCAAAGGCTCCGTCATGGCTCTGTGCTTCTGTGTGAGAAAGGCTTTGCTCATCGCTGGCTTTGAGAGCGGTTTATTGGAGTTTTGGTTCAACAGTCACAGTGTCGGACACAAACAGGTGAACAAAGAGTGCAAAACAAATCTGAGCATTTAGGATTTCAACACAAAGTTTGTATTTTTTAAATATTGTCAAATATTTCAAGAAAATTAGTGTATAGCTTTTATTATAAATAATGTGGTTTGGATGAAGGTGTCTAAAGGACCAGTGACAGCCCTTTGCTCAATGCCGGATGGACTGGTTGCCGTGGGATATGTAGAGCCTCATGTGGATGTGTTCAAACTGGTGTGGACCCAAAACAGCTCTGTCAGGTAAACTGAAAATATGTTTGAAAATATGCTCTGTAACGTTCTATAGGGTAACATACAGGGCACACACAGACAGGCCATCTCTGAGTCAGAGTATTTTATTTTATAAATGCCTATTTTTGGTGTGTTCACTTTTTGATTTGATTTTTTTATTTCCTTGTGACCCCTCCCCCTCTCCCCCTTCCCTATGCCATAAATGATTTGACTTTTACTTCTATTTCAGTAATATCATTTACTGACCCCTTGTGGAGGATGTTGGTATCAGCCCCAGATTAAACTGCTGTGTTTTTCTCTTCACAGCCTGCTGAAGGTAAACTCCTATGTCTTAGAAGAGGCTGTGATCAGTCTGACCTTTTGCTCTTTGCTTCTGGGAGTCTCCAAAAATGGATATATTCTAAATGTTTGTTGTCAAGACGAGAAAAACATCTGGACGAGCCGCAGGATCGCAAGGTCAGCACAAACCAAATTATTATAACATCTATATGTACCAGTTTGGATCTGGTCATGCCAATTGTTTGTATTCAGTTGAATTAAACAGACCATATTACTCTGTTCTTTGATTATAATGTTTCCTCATCACAAACGTACCTGGAGTTGCATTTTGTTTCATTCACACATGTTTAACACACAAACCCTGCACATTTAGGCTGAGTTCTTCTCTCAAACAGAAAACACTCTGTTCCACCTTGTGATGTCATGTGGTGATATAGAAGTGTTCCACTGTGTTTTTAAACTCCATACACTTTCACTAGAATCGTTTGGATGATTTCAGCCCTGGAAATGCCCATCTCTACTGAACTAAATGTAAAAGGTAGATGTTAACTTGAAAACTATCACTACATGACATCACAAGGTGGAACAGAGCATTTTGAGCTTTGAAGATGTAGACAGACTAATAATAAAGGGTTACTCAAACGTGTGAATGTAATAAAACACAACTCCAGGTATGTTTTTGAGGAGGCATTATAACAGCATTATAACATGTGAATGTAAAAAACACAACTCCAGGTATGTTTTTGAGGAGGCATTATAACAGCATTATAACATGACTTAAAGCTCAGTTTTGTGTAATATAGGACCATTAAGAGCTACACAATATATCACTATATCGGAGTTGCAGTTTGAGTCGGGTGTTTATCAAATCCCAAACACTGAAATTATTTCATAATGATTAATTATTATTATTATTGTTACTATTATT
>KN479936.1:0-16122 GCA_000787095.1 Periophthalmodon schlosseri
GGGCATTTTTGTTATTTTAAATATGATCATATTTTGAATTATTGGAATTTGAAGTGCAAGGAGTGTCTATAACATAACTTCACATAGTCCTAAAAATGATAATGGAGCGTGCAAATGTGCAAACTGAGGCTTGGGTGGACTTTTTCTAGGGCAGGCCACAAAGGGGTAATGTTGTGATAGTGCACATGTGGATTTCTCACCTCCACAAAGTAGAAACATGGCAACAGCGTCAAACTGTCCTTTGGAGGCTTCTTCTTCAGCTTCTCTGGAGACGTCATCATCATTCTGATCAATCTGGAATACACACACATGTTGGGTTTCAGTTCTTTTTGGGCACATTACACTGACTTCCATTCATTTCCTGGAGACTGATCTAAACCTTAACCATAGTTCGTACTAAGCTTAATATATTTCAACCCGTATCTGAATTTTAAACCATGATGTTGATCTAATAGTAAAAAAAATTTACGCCATGGGGTCCTGATTTTTGTCCTTATAAGGGAGGCAGGTCCCCATGGTGCAAACCTGACATGTGCAAACCACACACGTCAGGTTTGCATGCTTCTTTGGGATCGGGGGGCTTTATATGAACAGCTAGCAGCGTCCTGTGGGCTGTGTAAACATGGCTGTGTAAACATGGTGCCTGGTGTAGTTTTCCTCACAGCAAGAAGCTTCCTATGGGGTTATCCAGTTTTCCCCATCAAAGTGAAACATGCACAGTATTTACGCTAATCCTCCAGTTAGTTACTCCTGACCAGAGCCCAAGCTCAAGGTCTGGAGATGGTTTGGTGCTACACTGCTGTCATCATGGCATACTGTCCACAACCACAGTGTCACTGAAGGATGACTGAAAAGCACAGACCCAATGGGCACTAGAGCAAAAAGGTTCCATGTTCGAATTCCAGGTCACCCGGGCCTTTCTATGTCCATGACACATGCATGTTCTCCATGTGTCTGGGTGGGTTTCCTCTGGGCACTCCGGTTTCCCCCATCAACCCCAAAAATGCACAATAGGTCAAATCTTCCAGCTAAGGTAATCCTGACAACGCCTAGCTCAAGATCTGGAGATGGGTCCCAGTGGCATTGAAGAATGGGTCAGCTGAGTCCATTTTTTTTCTAGGGGGACAATAAAAGTATACCCACCTGTACCTTATAATGACAGCCCTTCAGGGACTACAGTCTACCTATAAACTACCTCATACCAGGTTAGTTCTTCTCCAGCAGAGATAAGCTTCATTCAGAACATAAGGTGAGGAGACATTCATATTTCATAGACTATCCATGGACAAAACACATGACTAATTTAAATTCCAAGATGATTCAACACGACAGTTACAAAACTCCGCATAATCAAAGAATAGGCCAGACCATCGGGAGATGAGATCCAAACCCTGACCAGGACTAAAACAGCCAAAACAGAACACAAAAGGCGGATGCATAAAGGGCTCTGAATGGTTCTATGAGCGCTTCCATATAATAAGGAGCTCATTTGCAGGTCTTGCAGCAGCCTTTGTGCGTGCGCCTGATAGATTACCCGCTGCACCGCTGCACGTAGCACGCACACGCGGCACACACGCGGCACACACGCTGCATGCGCTGGAGGCTGTGTGGACAAACCTATGAATCGAAACGCCGTGCCGTGTTTCCAGCGCTCGTCAATTAAGTCCGGACCAATCAGAGCGCGGCGCTGCGTCTATACCGTAAATCTCCGTTTAAATGTCAGACAGACGCCTCACGCACGCGCACTGCAGCACACATGCACGCGGCAGGAGCGACAGCCCTTCACACCAGCCGCGGCATCCTCTATGGATCCCGTTAACCGTGAATGAGACGGGCTGATCGATAGTCCATTACGCAGCGCCATCCTGTTTTTGTGCGTAAAAGCCACATGGAGCGACTAAAATAAAACCTTACCTGAATGAACGTTACTGCAATCACGTTCGTTTACATTAACGTAGATTTTTTTTATCCACCTCCAGAACCGGACCGGGGCGGACCAATCCACTCAACCCGGGGCACACCTCTCCTTCCTCGGGGTAAAGACTCCTCTTCTCTCGGTATCCGAAGGTTTAGTCCAGGCTTTTGAGTAGCTTTGTTCCTGGTTAGAGCTCGGTCCGTTTCGGGGGTTCTTGGATGAAATCAAAGGAGCTCCACAATCCCGCGCGCCGCTGAGTCTTGGTGCGTGCGTGTGGCGTGTGTGTGTGCGTGCGTGTGGTGCTGCGGAAGCCTGGAGGTGTGTGTGTGGTAACGGACGAGGTGAATGTGGATGCATAGGCTATGGAAGGTGAGATGATGACTGATACTAAAAACCAAGACAAAACAATTAACTGCAGGATTTAAACTAACTGGTGTAACCCACACCTAAATTGACACAAACATTAGCTTTTAACAGGCAGCCCAAGTAGGAATACAGCACCTTAAACAAGTAGATCTTAATAAAATAAAACAGCATATTCATTCTAAACCAACCATCTTATAATTCCATGAAATTCCCAAACCTCAAGAGAAAGTCCAAATGAATCCAGAGCAACGTGACTCAACCAGTGCAAAAATATGAAGAGATTTGAGGTTATGTTCCATGATGATTAAATGGCCTGTCCATGTGCAGACTGTAGCCTTTGCCTGATACATGCAACAACAGCGCCATCAAGTGGCTACAGCCCATAGGTGATCATTATGATTTTTTAGCAACGTATATTGTGTTCTGATTATAACTGCGTCAGCTGTGCACTTTTACTTCAAATATATAGCTAAACGAATCTGTGTTGCACAAAGCGAGCAAAGATGAAGTGTAGAGATTTTTTTTCAAAAGACTTGCCCCGTGTGAGGCTCGAACTCACGACCTTCAGATTATGAGACTGACGCGCTGCCTACTGCGCCAACGAGGCCACAAACACGTACCGCTCAAAGATCCTTTGTGAGTGTAGGACATAACACTCTTCTGCTTTGTTTCATCAACGCAGTGATGCATCTTCGTCAATAACCACCTGTTATAGAAATGTTGATTAAATAGTATAGTTCAGTTAAACCCATAGATTGTATATATAAAGGTTAAACCAAATTAAGGCGATACACTGCAGGGGAATAAGTAAAAACTTCAATCAATATGAAACTTCTTCTGTAGTTTACTTACATAAAAGTATGAAAATATGTATAACAAGTCAGTGTTTAAAAACACAGTGTAGCACTTCCTGTATTACCACATGACATCACAAGGTGGAACAGAGTGTTTTCTGTTTGAGAGAAGAACTCAACCAGGGTTTGTGTGAATGAAACAAAACACAACTCCAGGTATGCTTTTGATGGGGAAACAACATTATAACATAGATCAGAAAATAGCATAATATGGGACCCTTAACAATAAAACTGTCGTAGAAATCCTGCTAATTACTCCACAGTGCACACACATGCTGCGACCACTTTAAGAACAATCTCCCGCGTCCCAAGTCGAAGCGGAAACAGAACCCATTTCCCTCTATTTAAGCGCGCCAACAAAGCCCAGCAGCAAACAGGAGCTCTCCCGGGCTGTCACCGCGATTTGTCTGCCTCTCGTCCGCCGCGTCACCGTCGTGTGTCCTCCGTCCCCGTGAGAAATGCCGGAGCAAACAGCCGCCGCGTCCTCCGTGGAGAGGTGAGCGATCGTCGGGTAGTGCGGTTGTGTTCTGCCGCGGGGACTGTCTTGCACACACACGGGGCTAGCTTGGTTGTAGCAGTAGAAGGGTATATCTGTAAGAGGTGGTTTGAATGCACGTTTTCGAATTGTACTTAGTTTTATCTCTGCCCCTTTTCCGAACACCTGAAAATAGCCTCTGTCTGGCCTTACGGTGCTGCAACTATTGACACGAGACTGAACGATGCTAATTTGGAACTGAATGTCTTTGTTTGATCAACTTTACAACAGATTTTATCAATTGTTTTGTACTTTTTTTTAAAAGATGAAAACAAAAGGTCAAATAAGATCCTTCGATGTTTACGTAGACTAAAACTTAAATGTTTACTTTCCTACGAAAAAGGGCAAATAAAGTGCATTTTTATCTTGTTTCAGTTGTACCAATATGGCAGCTCGTTCACGCATGCGCTGAATGTTTGAAACTGATCGGGTAGTGACCGTGGAGCAAAGTTTAGATTATTTTCACGTTTTATCTTGTTAAAAGCGCGTGCTAAATGCCACAGAGCTTGAATAATTTTGCGGTTTATTGTAGTTCTAGCAATGTATATATTTGGTTGACTGCAATCCTGCAGTAATACTTTCTCGCCACTTGTAAACAATTCTCCACGTGGTTCATGAGGCTGTGCAGTGGTGTCAAAGTTGTGTGACTGAATATATCCCAAATTGATCTAATTTTAATGACGTTTTTCAGTGTGGAGGAGAAGCCCTGCTCTTCATCTGCTGCTGACAGGTGAGTTGTGCAGTGTTTTCAAGTTCCTTAGTTGGATCAGTGAGTTCTGTGTAAACTTTTTAGCAGGTTTTTTTTTTTTTTTTTTTTTTTTTTTTTTTTTTAATGGATTTATATTTAACCTGTAATGTGTTCTGTTGCAGCAGCACTGATGTCCTGGAGGAGGCCAAAAAGCTGATTGGCACTGGCAACAGACACCTGGTGATGGGGGATGTGGTGTCTGCTGTGTCTGTGTTCCAGGATGCCTGCAGTATGCTGTGAGTACTTTTACTTTAGGAATTTAATCCATCTGGAAATGATTCTGGGCTGCAAGATGTACCTCAAAAGTAACCGCTATATTGACTCAATGAACCCGTTTTCTCCCTGACAGGGCTGCGAGGTATGGTGACACTGCAGATGAATGTGGAGAGGCCTTTTTCCTGTGTGGGAAGTCGCTGCTGGAGCTGGCCAGGTGAGAGCCCTGTTTTAGTAAAGCCCCACTATGGGACTTGAGATGGAAATGCTGTGTTTTTGGATTTGCTCTTCCACAGTATGGTATCAAACTTGTCCATCCCGTGCAGGTGATGTTCCACCTTGCAAAGTGTTGACGTGAAATGTGCTAATGCTCCTCCACTGTCTGTGCCCTGCATGCTGTGTGCAGGATGGAGAACACTGTCCTGGGTAATGCTCTGGAGGGAGTCCCTGAGGAGGATGAAGGTGAAGAGGAGGAGCAGCCCAGCAACTCAAACATCGAAAGCGCAAACAACCTGGATGGTATGAACAGGCCATTTGGAGGATGTATAAAATGTTAGATGGGGAAATTAAACTATAGAAATTTTGGTGCTCAGTGTAATGTGAAGCAAAGGTGTGTGTGTTTTTTTTTTTTTTTTTTTTTTTGTTTTTTTTTTTGTTTTTTTTTCCTCCTCCCATAAACCATTTTGATATTGAGTCATTGTCCACCTGTTAAAATGCCATATAGCAAAATGTGACAATGCTATGTTTGACCTGGCAATAACCCCCTTTACCTATTAATATGAGCAGTTTCAAACTTGAGTCAAAATGCAGATGCAAGTATTGGGACTACTTCATCCAATGTGCTGTCCTGAATGTAGAGCAAACTAGAGATGAGCTCCGAAACCAGGTGTATGAGGCCATGGCAGAGGAGGAGAAGCCTGAGGCCAAACAGGCTGAAGCTGGCCCAGAGGAGGCTACAGCAGAAGCCGAGGCTGCATCTAACGGCTCAGACAGTGGCTCTTCTGAAGCGGAGAAGGTTCCTGGGTCTTGTGGACAAGAGCCCTCTGCTGATGGAGAGGAGTCCGTGGAGGAAGAACAAGAAGGCAATGGGAATCTGTTTATAAAAAGGGGGACACTTGAGGTTATATCACAGGTGGTGTCTCGTACTGGCTAAAGTGCACTGGGGACTTAAGGTTTTTTGTTAGTGGTGTGTATGGAGTGCTGTATAGAATGTGGTTAATTTTGATTGTGTTCAATGCAGATGACGATGATGATGACGATGATGACGAGGAACAAGGAGAGAAGAATGGGGTAAGATGTTTGAAGTTAAAGGCTCAAAGTCCAATATGGCCAAAATGTTTGGATATAGAACAGATGAGATTTGCAATTGGTCAAAGCACTCTACAAATTGCAATTAAAGCAACATGGCCAATTGTTTTACCATGCACATTTAATGTGCACAAAAGCATTAACTTGAGGGTTCATGAGGATGACCTGCAAAACCTGTAAAAAATCTCCTGCTTTTTATTTGTGGTCAAATGGAATTTTTTGAAGCTATTTAATGGCAATTTGAGACCTTATGTACAATATTTAATTTCATGGAGCCAACCTTTTGAATTAGGAGGAGGAAGAGGTTGGAAACTTGCAGCTTGCCTGGGAGATGCTGGAAGTGGCCAAAGTCATCTACAAAAGGTCTGGCTCTCCAGTACATGTCTCTTGTGCTAATGTGGACTGCATTTTAAAGCCATGTTTTCTGCAAACAGAAAGGACACCAGAGAAGACCAGCTGATGGCTGCTCAGGCTTATCTAAAACTGGGAGAAGTCAGCGCGGAGTCTGGTAGGTGTAAATGAGTCGTCGTCCTCCCCCTTTGTCGGGAGATGTACATTGTAGATCTTGAATGGCTCACTGAACTGTCTGAACTTGTCCAGGTAACTACCCCCAGGCACTGGAGGACTTCCAAGAGTGCCTGGCCCTGCAGCTGAAGCACCTGCCCCCTCACAGCAGACTCCTGGCTGAGACTCACTACCATGTGGCCACCACCCTCTGCTACATGGACCAGTATGACCAGGCCATCCAGCACTACAGCAGCTCCATCAGGGTCATTGAGGCCAGGCTGGGTAAGGCCACACTATCTACTGTTGTTCTAGCTGGCTCAGAATTGGGTTGCAATTGTTGCTTGTATCAAATTTGGTTCAAGTCACCTGATCTTTTGTGACTTTGTTGTGGTAGTAAATGTCACTTACAGAATGGTTTAAAAAGTTTTCCCACTGACAATTTTTGGCCATTTGGACTGGGAAATGTTCTTAATGACTAGGTGTGTAATCAATGCGCAAAATTGTTAGTTGCAGCCCTACTTTCTACTCCATGTTTTTGATGACTTTGGACCACTTTCGAATCACTGATTTAAGTCCATGTTTCTTAAAAGCAATGTTGCAGGAGGCAATCGACAAAGCGGAGGGAGCAGAGTCTGCCTCAGAAGAGAAGAATGAACTGGAGGAGCTCAAACTGCTGCTGCCGGAGATCAGGGAGAAGGTGGAGGATGCTAAAGAGAGCCAGAGGACAGCCAGTGCAGCGTCCAGAGCCATTCAGCAGACACTAGTGAGTAACATGCACGCCACAAGCTAATGCCACAATGTACCACGTGAAATATGCACGTTAACAAATGTGTTTTTCACAGGGTGGCGCTTCAACATCCTCAGGATTCAGTGAAAATGGCGGTTCGTCTTCATCGACCTTCGAAGCCTCCCAGGTTAGAACAAAGACCTTTTTAAAATTGCATAAGTGTTCTATGTTGAGACTGGTGTACCAATACTTTAAAATTGACATCTAAAATGTGTAGTAAAATGCCTCAAAAGATCTGAAGTTTTTTTGTATAAAATCAGAATTTATAACTTAACCAGTCATATTTACTTTAATGTGGGTTTTCTAATTACTTGGTTTTGGATAGTGTTTCTTGTAAATTATACTTACAGCAGGCAAGTGGTAGTTTGTAAAGGGGGGGGGGTACAAGGGTACAAAAATGCAAGTGGTGAGTTGCATGGAAAAATTCCATCAGTGCAGGTACAAAAAATCCGCACAAGTTGAAACATTCATTTATCAAATATAAAGATGTTATAATTGGGATGCATGATAATTATCAGCTGATGACAATTGTCACGTCACACCAATAATTCCAATTTTTCACTGATAATTGGAAGCCCAAAATGCATTGCTTCAGAGCTGACAGAAGACACATGTTTACAAATACGGACTTTTATGTTTGGAGGAAAGACTTCAGTGAAACCGCTTCACACCAGCCTCACAACACAGGAGGATACAGACTTATCACATTAGATCTAACGAGTCATTGAAGTTTTCCCCGCGATGAGTGAAAACACAAGGCGGCAGAGACTGCAACAGTCTGTGCATGAGCACTGTAGCTTGACAAGGATTCTATCGGCCTGACAGGTTTGGACTATGCAAGGATGTAGTTGTATTTTAGTTCTCAAATGAGGGGGGTGCACGATGCAGCAAGAGGAGTTTGCCTCTTTGAACCGCTGCTGTGTGCAGACGAACAAAACGCACCATGCATGTGACACGTTTTGCTTGCTAAACCTAATGCAGACAGACTTTGTACAGGACTGTCTGCCTTTTTTTTTTTTTTTTTTTTTTTTTTTTTTTTTTTTGTCTTTTTTCCAAAGGTTTTTTTTTTTTTTTTTTTTTTTTTTTTTTTTTTTTTTTTTTTTTTTTTTTTTTTTTTTTTTTTTTTTTTTTTTTTTTGAGTCTATATTCACAAGTGGCTGCAGGCCCTCTGTGTTGCATGAAAACCCACAGAATTAATGTAGGTATGTATCAGAACATGGGAAGTCCATAATTTATATTGAGTTTATGAGGAGGATACTACCCGTTAGTTAAAATTTGTAAAGGTCACATTACGCCTCTATGAATTGTCTGCTTTAGTCACATTTAGATCTATGAACCAAATTATCAGTTGAATTCCATGATTGTGCATCATTAGTCTAATAACTCTTGTGCAATTTAGACAGGTTTTGGTTGCTAGTAAAGTTATGGAATTGCCTCAGTGTATGTCATATCTGCTGATGCTGTCCAACAAGGAAGTAAAATTGTAAGCCTCACCCAAATGAAATTAGAAACTAGGTATATGCACTTTACGACTATTTAGCCTTGGTACATATTAACTAATTGCAAAGACGATGCATGTAGCAGCCTTCGACCGTGCTCAAAATGTACTTTATACTTTCAGATTCCAGTGCGACCTGCAGACAGTGCCTCATCATCAGTCTCAGATATTTCTCACCTTGTCAGGAAAAAGGTAACAGATTTTGCCCTCCAGTGGCTAGAATCTGCATGCTCTGCTTGTTTGGTGGTGGGTGCTGTGTTTCAGAGGTGGGTCAATTGGCCATAAAGTGCTTTTAAGTGGCACTTACAAATACTTTCTGCTTACCTGGCAATATGCTTGAGTGAGGTTTTAACCAGCAACTGCTTAACCCACTGCACCACTGTCTGCTATAATCTACCAGACTGGGCAAGACGTTTCATCTCCTGCTGTAGTCTCAATATGAATCTTTGCAAAAGGGCATCTCATGTAAAATGGACTTTTCAGGAACTCTACAAATGCTTAGACCAATCCCACTATTCACATGTTCAGAGCCCACCCCTCCTGTCCTGTTTAGCTGCCCTATATGAAATGTGGTTGTGGGAGTTTTAGTATTTAGTCCTACTTTAGTCCATCCAATGGCAGAACAGACATTTGAAGAATGCTTAAAGGATGGTGCATGCAACCTCCTTGTTAACCACCCATATCTGGTACCCACCTCTGCTGTAAGTATTTCTGCTTTCCTGGAGCTTGCTGAGGAGTGGCACTTGTGTGCATGCATAGTCCAGAAGTGCGGGCCGGGGCCAGTTTGACGTGTGCGGTTTGTTTGACAGCGGAAACCAGACGAGGACAGCGCAGTAGACGACTCGGGGGCAAAACAGGCCAAACGGGAAGTCAATGGCAACGGGGACACTAGTGCCAGCGACGGGCAGGAGGCCACTCAGGTTGTCCCATGGAGGAGTGGCGTCTCTGTAGTTGTGTCCAGTTTAGTCCCTCCCCATCCATACCCCTGTTCTGAATGGATTGTGTTAAAGGCGCTGTACCTGATTTTTAGTCTTAAAAGTGTTTGGACCATTGCAAACTGTAAAATGACCTGGTTCTGTTTCAAAGTTATTCCCCACTTTATTTTATGCATTCCAAACATCTTAATTGACAGTTGGCACTGATAATCTGAGACCAGTGCTAACTAGCTTTCTAATGTGCACTTCCTTTCTCAGATAATAAAATGCTTTCTGCATGCAGAGTTGTAGTATTCTCCAAGACTTACTTGTACAATATCTGTACTGGGGCAAGACCTTGCTCAAATGAGGAAAAAAAAATCTGGTACAGGACCTTAATTGACTGTCTGAGGTAGTGCAATCTTGAGACTTCTACCACTACCCAACAATCCGCTTTGGTCGGTTTCCATTGGAATGACCAAGTAAATCTTTGAATTCTTCTTGAAATGGGAGGTGAGGAGAAATTCTCAAGTTTTGGCCAAAAGGAAATTCCTGGAGCCACATCAGTGTTTGAATAAAGGTCATCCGAAATGTAGCAGCTAAACTTCTTGTTTAATCCCAACTTTACCCCGCAAATGCACTAGTCTGATTTTAATGCGATTTATTTATTTTTTTCCCCAGTCTGCCAGTTCCACGGAGACTGCAGCGTGACACTCAAACTTCAGTCCTGACCTCGACCTCAAACCAGCACAGCATGCCTGTCATTGACACTTGTTTTGTAAATAACCATTTTCATAGAATTGTCTGTTTTTTGTATTTACTTGTAGTAAAAATAAAGCATTTGCAAATGTGAAGCTTTCCCCTTCTACTTTTTTGGTTTGGGCTGGAAAAAAAATACTAGAACCATTGTCGGGCTGTTTTTGTTTTAAATAAACTTAAAGCTAAGGGATTTTAAAAGGCTCAAAGTTGGTTGGCTTTACAATGAAACTCAAAATGCCCAAGGGGGCAACAGCCAGCTTTCTCTATTGATAACGTGGCATTTTCATGTTGTACCTGATGGCCTGCTAGAACTTGGCCAATAAATCAGTTTAAATTTTATTTTCAGCCCACCTAATATCCGATGAATACTGTAAATCTAATACTGTATTTTTGTAAACCCCAAAATCACAACAGCAGTTGCCTCTTAGGGCTGAACATGATTGATTTTAACCAACCAAAAGTTAAATCAATGAACCAGACACTGGTCGATGACAAGCAAATTAACAGAAAATAAGCAAATGGATAACTGTTCCAGAACATCCCCTGTCCTTAGACTCTCCTTCTCATGAAGGAAAAACTTACTGTATGACACAGTATTACAGTAATACTGTGTCATTTGACACCCAGCAAAGCTTTACCTTCTCTGAATATTTCTCAAGTTCTGAGAGGTTAAATTATTGGGTTAAATTGGGACACTTTTGCCTGTCAGTCAAATCCCAGGGAAAGCACGAGTACGCCCCCTGAATGCTGATTGGTTCCTCCCAGCCTGCAAAAGCGGAAGTGGCACATGTTGTGATGTGGACAAAATGATCGGGGATTTGTTATTGTTCGGGTAATTCTTCATCTTTACGCTTTCTGAGCATTTGTATTAACTGAAAATGCATGTATTTAGTAAATGCCTCGCTTGCATTCGCTCAGTTTTGTCATATGTGACAATAGAATGTAAACACTCATGGTTCTACAGCCAACTGTTCAGCTAAAGCTATCCCAGATACACAGTAGCTTTAATGTCACTCTTGTTTTAGGACTTTGTTGGCGAACGCCGGAGCCGTGCTCAATTTTAAACTGTAAGTATATTTTATTTCTGACGTGGACCTATAACAGTGGACAAAGCAGCGTTGAGAAAGATGCGAGTACAACTTCCACAGAGTTTTCTGTGGTTTCAAGTCAAGTAGGCTACACAAGGCAAGGAGCAACTCTGGAATGTGACGGCTATTTATCATACAACTAATAGGTGACAAAAACAATTGTGTCACGAGCTCTAGTGCGACAAACGTTTGTGTTTCTACTGTTTTAAATTGGTCTCAATATTAGAAAAGCCATATTCACAGGACAGAAATTAACCTTTCCTGAATAGCTTTAGAATGATCTTGAGCTGTATCAGAACAAGTATAAGACACATAAGACCAGGGGTCGGCAACCTTTAACACCCAAAGAGCCATGGGGTCGGCACCTTTAACACCCAAAGAGCCATTTGGACCTGGTTTCCACGGAAAAAACACTGGAAGCCGCAAATACTTTTTGATATCTAAAATGAAGATAACACTGTATATATTGATTTGTTTTTGTTTTTTTTTTAAATACCTTTACGCTTTGTATAAACAACTATAGTGTGTTCCTTATGAAATCCATGAAGTGCTACAGAGACTTCTGCTCTGAACCTCTGCGCACAGCGTCTGCAAATCGGGGGCTCACTTTTATCTTTACGCAGGACTGTAAGCTGTCGTCTGTGAGGCGTGAGCAGTGTTTGAACTACGATTACAAAAAAGAACTAACACAAATAAAATGCACTTCAATTAAATACTTATAATTTATTTTCCCAAGCCACGCGGAGCCGCAGTATAAGGATGAAAGAGCCGCATGCGGCTCCGGAGCCGCGGGTTCCCGACCCCTGGACTAGACCACTATGGAACCTACCTGAATGACTTAGGGATTACACAGATATAAGGTCACATGGTCATATAAAAGAAAGCACTATAATTTAATGTTGAAAATCATATTCTATTGTCTAGTTTTTTATTACCATTGTGGTATCGGAATCAGTATTGAGTATCGAGTTTAGTCCTTAGTATCGCCATCCCCACTAACAAGAGCCTTGTAAAGAAATGTCATAGTACCTGTTACACCTTTTGAACCTTCTATTTAAAAATGACTACACATCATCTGTATTTATTTATGCATTTCCCCCCTATCTTACAGAAAGAGAAAGGAGTCACAAGGATTTGGAGATGAGTCTGGTGCACCAACTACAGGTTGGTGTGAAATTTCAGTTCGGTGTATTTTTGTATAGTCCAAAATCACACCAGCAGTTGTCTCGCAGAGCTTAACAAGATCATTGATTTAACAAACACAAAGTTAGAAAATCAAACAGTGAAACAGTCATTGGTCAATAACAGACAAGCAGAGTAACCACCATTCACAGGAAACGAACAATGGACAAACACGTGAACTGGATAATGAATGTTCTTGATAGGGAAAGGAGGAAGCAAAGGATGGTGCTCAAGTTACCATAAAACTTGAGGATTTCAAGAACCCCTGGGGGACTATAACAAGCAGGAGGTGGAAACCAATTGGGATTATAAAAGAGCTGTAGAAGCAAGTACATCATGGTCTGCTTGAAGAATAGGAGTTTTCATATTTCAGAATAACTAAGGACCCAACCCACCTTTTAAACATTGAACTTAATGTAAAGTGATACTCATGACCAATTTGTCACATTGTAGATATTATATTATGGATATTATGTAAAGAGATCATGACTTATTGATACAAAAAAAAAAAAAAAATATGATAAAAAATAATTCACTCATTCTTTGGCTAGAATGCATTTACTACAAAGTAGTGAATCTGCTTCTACGGTTATGGAGCTCAGCAGTCCTGCCTACTTTGAAGGTTCTACGCTCTGGTTCTGGAAGTAAATTTTCCATTCATTTTCCCCATAGACTTTTTGAAAAATTCAAATATTAAGATTTCTGTGTGCTAACTAATATTCATAATGCGGTTGGTTACAAAAAGCATGTTTAAAATGCGAGATTCAGCAAAATACTTTAATAACATAGCTGTAATTATAATAAAATTATAGGTCTTGTGGCTATTAGTTACCACATTGCTGATTACCCCTGAGCTTTCAAACTTATAATATTAACTTTTTTTTCCGGAAAGTCTATGGGAAAAATTAATGGGAAATTTACTTCCGAAGGGGTGGGCAGTCACTGTTGAGCTCAATTGTGACTTTCATGATAATCACATTCAAATTAATTCTAAAACAGCTGAATCCCAGTCTCCAACCTTACACTTGTTTTAGGTGACAACATCCGGGAGTTCCTGCTCAGCCTCCGCTATTTCCGCATCTTCATTGCTCTGTGGAACATCTTCATGATGTTTTGCATGATTGTGTAAGTACATCAGGCCATTTGGGCTGCATCCCACTAAAGAAATTCTTGTCCTGCAGATCAATATGTCGGCTAATAAGGGCTTGTGGCAAAAACTCAAAACTGTTATGCAACTATTATCCGAACTACACGGGTATTCATGCAAGAATAGCAATTTATGTAGAAAAACGTACTAGGAAACAATGCATTTGTATAAAGATAAAGATATATACATTTGAATCTGTTTAATCTGCCTTGTTACATATAAATACCAAAAAATACAAAACTAACTCACTCACTTCTCTTTACTACTATTGTCCCATATAAATCCTTACAATCTAAATATAATGATTAGTCGACCATTACAAATTTTGGTCAACTAATCGACTAAAAGACTACAGCTCTACACGGCACACAGGACACATACTGTTTTACAAATGTAGAAAGTACAGTATTATGTTGGATTTGAGGCACTGCGCATCTGTTTAATATCTTTTCCATTCTCCTTCGACAGATTGTTTGGATCCTGAATTGGATTTGTTGTGATCATAACGTGGTCTCTCTCTGTACATGTGCAGTTCTTCACAGCCCCTCTAAAAACAGCTGTACAGAAACAATAACCCTCTGTA
Source organism: Periophthalmodon schlosseri (assembly GCA_000787095.1). Classification (NCBI taxonomy): domain Eukaryota; kingdom Metazoa; phylum Chordata; class Actinopteri; order Gobiiformes; family Gobiidae; genus Periophthalmodon; species Periophthalmodon schlosseri. The sequence goes on from KN479936.1 coordinate 14,405, forward strand.
TTTATTGTAACCCACCATTATCGACTCCTAGCTTTTCCCTGTAACATCTGCCTTTGTGTAGTTTGGACCAATGTGGGGTGGATCATGGATGATTTTTAAAAATAAAATTAAAGTCACATTCTGTCAAGCATTGTTTGTGTTTCTTACTTTGAATATCTTATTGGCCCTGCTGTGTTAGTTAATAAGGCTATTACAAAGGTTAACAGAACTGTATGTAGCCTGCACTCTTAATTTTAAAATGGGTATCGCAATCACTGAATCAACTGAATCTGTAGATAGAGGACACATAGAAGTTTTTCTCATTCTGAATATATGGACAAGCCATGCCTCATGTGAAAGCTCAGAACCTCCAGAATTTGCTCACTGAGCTGCAGAGGCTGCACTTGGACTGATTAATGATTGGCTGCAGGTGCTGGGGTTTAGGTAGTGATTGAAATCAGAGAGACTTTTTAGGTTTAAACCTACTGGATTTCAGCACTGAAACTACTTTTCCGATTGGATAGATTTAAAATCTAAATGTTGCATGTGCAAATGTTGCCTAGTAAATTTATTTTTGGGGGATATATATGTAGCCAAGCCTTGTATGATGTTTAATTTGTATCTGGATGATATAAGAGAATTGTCTTGTTATTTTTTTTTTTTTTATTTTGAGAACTGACTCCTGCCTCATTGCTTCTAAAGAATCAATGGAATCTATCTTCACAGAAGTAGGCCTACGTAGTAGGCTATATGGTTAAGTAAATGCATTTGTCATTAAACATGTCAGATTATGAAAGCACAAAACTGATATTAAGAATGGCTAATATTTTTATGTGACATTTTTCGTTGTTATTTGCTGTTCCACACGTCACTGATGTTTACAAGTGAAGCTGACGTACGCGTAAAATCTCCCAAGATTCCTTTCGCCTGGGCTGAACAAAAGCCCGTTGACAGCGGGGAGAGGGGTCGGCTGCCGGCTCTGGAGGCAGCGCTGTACCGGTGACTAGATTCTATCACCGGAGCTTTGTGCGTAACGCGAGCGTCATGAAAGAAAACCAGTGTCCGACATCATAAAACGCGATGTCGCGCCCCTCTGAAAGCTCCACTCTGCGTTTGTGAGCCTGGAGCCTGAAGACGCGCGGCTGTCGGGCTCTGACTGGGCACCGGGGCTCCAGCCCGGTGTCTGACCCGCGGTGAACCCGAAGGATGACAGCCGCAACAACCGCAACAGCCTCTCCGCTGGCGGCGAGAGACAGGCTTCTGCAGGCCATCGACAGCCAGAGTAACGTAAGTATTAGACCGTGTTTAAGCCTTTTATTAGAGGAATAGTGAGGGCTGAGCTGAGTCCACTTTGGGTTGACACAGGCAGCAGGAGCGCGTAGTGTTTGTCTGTGAATAATAGACTGGCCACATGCTCAAGTGGCAAACAATACGGTAATATCAAATAACATTCCAGCACATGCGATTATTGGTAAGGGACAGTTATAATGACAATATTTAGCAAGTACAATCCACACAAGACAAAGACCACAATCCGGATTGTTGTGCGCATTCTTCCATTTTCGTCAGTTGATCATTTTGTCTTGGGAAAACACACGCGCACACACACACACACACACACGCACACACGCACACACGCACACACGCACACACGCTCACACGCTCACACGCACACACACACACACACACACACACACACACACACACACACACACACACACACACACACACACACACAC
>KN479936.1:16162-34023 GCA_000787095.1 Periophthalmodon schlosseri
CACACACACACACACACACACACACACACACACACACTTAATGTGTGTGTTTGTCATGGTCTTGTTTTTCCTACAACGTATAGTTATCAAAATTAAAATACCTGGGACGTTATGTCTAGGCATTTTTACACATCTGAAATGAAAGGTATGCTTATTTAATAGAGATCAGTCTGTGCTGGAATCACTATGTAACTAGTTGTATTTAAATAATTTAAAATAAGCCACAAAATAATATTAAGTTGAATGGAGCGGTAAGACAGCTGCAATACATCCAGAACGCTGCTACTCGGGTCCTGACTAGAACCAGGAAGTAGAGCTCAGGTCTCTGCACTGGCTTCCTGTGGCCCAGAGAATAGACTGTACAAGTCTCTCCATGGCCTAGCACCAAAGTACATCTCTGACATGTCTGTGCCATATGAACCATTTCAGACTCTGAGAACCTCAGGGACCATTCCAGCTAAACTTGAAACAGTCATCCTGAAGATGTGAGACAGGCCTCTACTTTGACAATCCAGGCTCAAAACGGTTTTGTTAAGATGTGCATATTCTGCACTCTTGTCTTTTAATGTTAATTGTTTGATGATCATTTTTGTTTTGATTTCTCTGTATTGTGATTTTAATGTCTTTCTTATTCTGTAAAGCACTTTGAATTACTGTGTGTACGAATTGTGTTAAATAAACTTGCCTGGCCTTGGATTACACAGGGATGTAAGATTACATTTGATGAAGCTCTTATGCATTCATTTGATTTGTAATTAAGAACACATTCACTCCTGGTTTGAGCCCAGCTTGTCCTGATATAGCCTACTTGATTTGGTCCTGTCCACATCCTGGTTTAGTCCCAATCTGGATATGATGAATGTATACCTTAAAGCAGCTATTGGTTTGTAAGATAATCAAAATGGGACAAAGTCAAAATTTCTGAAAGTGTGTGCCCCAGATTACCCTATTAAAATTATATCTACAAACATTCACAGAAAAACTCACATTTGCATCCACTTTCAGTTAATCATAACAATCTTGAAACCAGAAACTAGAAGCTGCTGTTTTGAATGCACCTGTAGATACTGAAAGTTAATTGTAATGTTACCCTTCCATTCCGTGTTCAGTAGAACAGGGCGGAGGGCGCTGTTATAACACTGTAATAATGTATAGCTCCTGTCCGACAGGTGTCCAACATGGTGGTGGTTTCGGACGTCATTTCTTTCCTGGAGAAATACCCCATCACCAAAGAAGCACTGGAGGTATGTAATATCAATACATGGATGCCAGTGGTTCTCAAACTGTGACGCAGGCTCCTGTTTATGGTACATGGGATCCTCTGCAGTTGTATTCATTTCGGGAGCATTCACACTTGATTTAGTCCTGGTTTGAGCCCATTTTACTCCATGTGGATTTGGGTTTGCCCTGTTCTAGTTCTAGGTTTAGTTCCATTTTTTTATTTTGTAGTGTGATTCATGATTCAGTTCTTTCACACGTTTGGGTTAGTTCTAATTTTGAAATACTTTGTCCCCTTTCAGACATAGTAGGTAGGTCTTTTATTGGTATAGAGCTGGTGGCTCTCAGAATGCCAAATATTTTCCCTGGTGAGAACTGGTATGAGCAGTTTGTGAACCACCAACTTGGATTTTAATAGTATAATATTATCTTGTTTTGATTTGAGGAGAGACAAAAATCTACTCAAGTAGACTATACTGTTAGACCTGTCATATTTTGAAGTACAATAAATTGCTGTAGAAAATATAGACAATAAATGATAATATTGAATGCCATTATGCCACTGACACGATAAAACAGGATTTCCCTCCTAAAATTATTCTGAATGTACAATATTGTTAATGAACAATTTGTTTCTGGGCATATTTAGGGACAGCATTGCTCAATATCAGAGAGCTATAACAGAGGCAAAATGCCAATATTAGTCTGAAATGATTTGCAGTAACGGTTCCTGCCCTTGTGTATTGTTTAATACCATTAACTCTGTTGTGAATCCACACACTTCTTTGATGCTACTGTTTCTACCTGTGAGGACTTTTTACACTTTTTTGTTGACAAAGTGGTGTCTGAGACAACCGAGCAGCCTCAGCATCTGTCCAGTCCAGCCTGTTAGTGCCTAGACAGTGTTCGACCAGTTTGAACCAATCTCACTGTCCTTCCTCACAGATGTGATCAAACAAATGAGAGCTACGAACTGTCCCCTGGACATTTTTCCCACCTAATTGTTAAAGGAGGTGTTCGCTACTGTAGGTCCCTCCCTGTTATTTTTTTATTAACACGTGTCTCACCTCAGGATGTGTACCTGATTCTCTTTAACGTGCTGTAGTGAGATCCCTTCTCAAAATAACACCCTGGACACTAATGTGCTATCACATTTTAGACCTGTTTCTAACCTGTCTCTTATTTCAAAGGTTATTGAGAATATTGTTTCTATGCAATTACAACAGTTTTTAGAAGGCAACTCTGTCGCATAGAAATTCCAACCTGGGTTCAGATCGCTGCGTAGAACAGAGTCCGCATTGTTGAAAGTGCACAATATTGCCTCGTCTGTTGATGCGAAGCACCCCATGGTCCTAGTTATGTTAGATTTAATGGCAGCTTTTGATACAAACGACCATTCAATTCTGTTGTCTCACCTTAACCATTATGTCAGCATTTGTAGCACTGCAAATTCATGGTTTAAGTTATATTTGACAAATAGAACTTTTTCTGTCAGGATTGGTGATCTGTTCTCTTCAGTTGCCTCATTGTTCTGTGGAGGGCTTCATTTTTGGGGCCCATGTTATTTCCACTGTACATTTTGCCACTGGGGTCAGTTATTGCAAAGCCCAGACTAGCCTTTCACTGCTATGCAGATGACCTGCAGATTCAGTTACCTGTGTTTCCCTGGAACAGTGGTGCTCTTCAATTTCTAAGTGACTGTATTGTAGACATGAAGATGTGGTTGGGACAGTTTCCTTCACTTAAATGAGGATAAAACAGAATACATGTTTTTGACCAACACACCCAGATGTCAGCACATCACCCCAGTCCTTTTATCACTCCATTGGCTTCCAGTTTCTTTTAGAATTGATTTTAAAATGTTATTGTTTGTTTTTAAAGCTTTTAATGGCCTGGCTCCTCCTTATTTGACTGAACTTAAGGTCAACTAGTCCCCAGGGCCAAGCTTAAACACTGGGGTGATCGTGCCTTCTCTGTCGCTTGCCCCAGACTCTGGAACAAACTGACCCCCGATATGCACACTATCACAGATTTTGGCCTGTTTAAATCTAGGCTATTCAGACTGACTTTCAACACTCAGTAATGCAGTGACACTTTGCACAGTTTGTTTTATTTCATTATTTAATGCTTTGCATGTTTTATACAGTTGATTTTATTGGTCATCTTGAGTGTTGTAAATGTGTGTTGTACATGAAACACCTAATGAGTCATAAGTTATTTATTGAACACTACAGCTCAAATCTTATCATAGTAAAGAAAAATAACCAAAAGTTCCCCACTACAGGCCTATATACTGTTCTTGAAAACCTCAAGTAGTTTCTGATTTATGTTCACTTTTAGCCAGTCCCTCTAAAAGTTGTATTCAAAGTGATTTGTGCATGTTTGAGGAATCTTTAATCACTGATTTTCAAGACACGATTCTGCTGATCAACCTCCGTTTTCACCGCCACCGGTACATGTCCACTGCTTTATGTTTACTTTGTTCTCCAATTTTATTTTCTTTATCAGTGATATGCATAGGATTGGGCAGCATTGTGTACTCATTTTGGTACAAATGAAAAAAATCTATTCACTAGCTTGATCTGCAGCTCTCCACTGGAGGTGCTGACAGCTGCATAGCCATGCAGTTGTCATGACGTTTACTGCAATGTCTGCTCCCATTGGGTACCACAGTTTTCTAGGATGAATAGTTTGATTTTGTAACTGAATAACAACTTTTATTTCTCTAAAGGAAACTCGTTTAGGAAAGCTGATCAACGACATCCGGAGGAAAACCCAAAATGTCGAGCTGGCAAAGCGGGCCAAGAGGCTCCTGCGTGGTTGGCAGCAGCTCCTCTTGCCCGGGTCTGCTGAGGTCTGCTGCAAGATGGACAGCAAGGCACCATGGTCTTCTTCTCATGGATCATCTCATCCACACATCTCCTCCTCATCTGTACCTCCAACCAAGAAAACAACGTGTGAGCTCAAGAGCCGAAATGACTTCAACAACTGTAAAGCTGGAAAGAAGCATCACAAAAAACGCAAGACTGACTGCAATGTACATGAAACAACAACACTATCTAAGATAATTCCTGACAGAACACATTTAAACATATCACACAATAGCAATGGAAATAATGGCCTTAAAATCCAGGTAAACAAGCCGCTCAGCACGTCCCTGTTACTGAAAGCATCTGTTATGCAGCAGCAGGCCGCCGCCTCTAGAGGGCATCGCACCAAGAAAACTACATGCAGTTCATCACAACAGGAAATTGTGAAAAAGGCTAGACAACAACCACACGCTCCAAGTTTAAGCAAAGAGGATACACCCCAAATAGATTCTGAATGTTTGAAATCGTCATCGCATGGTTTGAGCAAGTCAGTTGAGAAGCAGATGTGTTTGGGTACATTTGGAGATAACAAAAAAGCTGTTAAATTAAAAGATAAACAACTTGTATTTAATCCTGTAACATGTCAAATTAAATGCAATAAACGAGGTGAAACTGAAAATGAATTGAAAAATGTTAATCATAAAAAGCTTGTCATATCCAATCAGGGAGCGTCCAGTAGTTTGCAGCTGACCAACTGGAAAGAGCTGTCCACATGTGAGAGTATACAGTCTTACCTCAGTCACCAGAGCAGTGTGCTGTCAGCAGTGCCCAGTGTGCCCAGTATGTCCAATATGTCCAGTATGTCCAGTGCGTCCAGTGCATTAGAAGGTAGAGGAGACCAGTCAGTGCCTCTGCCCAAGAGCCCTCCTGTGGATTTGCCGGGGGTTAGTAGGCCTGTCATGGCCGCTGATGTGCAGAGGCTACACACCCAGCGCTGGCCAGGAGTCAACGGACGCCTCGATCCTTGGGGACACTGGTCAGATTGGACCCAGAGCTTCTCCGTGGATGTGGGTGCTGATGGAAGCAGGCTGGATGTTCTCCCTTATGTCTGTCTAGACTGAGAGCTCAAGATCTGGCGATGGGTCTTTAGATATTGCACTGCCACTGGCTTTCAAGAACCCATTTAAAACATTGCTTTTGCCTAATAAGATACATGTAATATATGATATTATGTCTACAGTATTTGCCCAGGGCAGTAAACAAATGCTGGCCAGTAAATAAATTATAAATAATAAAATTATAAGTTAAAATGAGCTTGTAAACTGAAGGATGTGAGGCACTTGTATTGCTCACACTTACATGTCAGGTTGTTTCTAAAAAGAGTTTTAATATAAAATAGCCCTGATCAGTGTTTGCTCTTCCTCTGAGCTGTTTGCTGAGCTCACTCCTCAAGCTGTTCATTGATTCCAATGATCTTTTATTTTTAACTCTCCTAAAATTCCACATATTTGTTTAGTTGAAGGAGCTGTGCATTCCTCTTTGTGATCTGAAAAATAGGCCAAATTATATAAGTCGCCTAATAGATATGTGAAGGGTTGAAAACAAAGCCATATGCAACAAAAAAGCAAATACTATAATGTGCTGTCACATTGTTGGACACTATTGGATACATGTATTCAGACTTCACACGCAGATGCTGTGTCCACGTGTAATGTCCCTTTAATAAAGGCAGAGTACAACTTTAACTGAAAACAATGAAATCTAATGTGCAGAAAAAGTGTTTGTATGATGTCTGCTTTTGTAAAGATGTTACAATGTTTTTATCATGTTTTTTATCATTACAACTTTAGTAAACAGTGATGGTTTATTGCTATTTAGTCACAACAGTGTTTTAAAATGTATTTCTGCTTTTGAGATGATGAAATGCTGGATAAATACACCATTCCAGATGTTTACCTTTAAATGAAAACTAGAATGTCTTCCTTTTTTATAATTTTAATATGAATGGACTAAATCAGTTGTCTGCAATCTTTGTGTAAAGGGATTTGACGACAGGGTGTGATGAATTTATTGACTTTTTATAATTAAGTAAGAAGTAAAAACAAAGAAATAAAAGTGTTTTTTTTCCATGTTGCCTATGTTCATCTTTATAATAATATTTACTGTACTATTCTATTGTAAACCACACTCCTGTAATGAATGTGGAGGGCACGACCGTGTATTTTGGAGGCGGTGACCGGATGCGCGCGCCTCCTCAGCCCCGGTGCCCTCCCCTTTCCCGGCCGATGGCTCAGACGCATGCCGCCGCTGGGGGAGCTTCGTCACTCCGCTCTGAAGATGGCCGTGGTGGAGCGCACCCCGGTCAGAGAAGGAGTCCGGATCGTGTGTCTGTGCTTCTGCTGGTACACGGTCAGCTCCGGGGGGAACGTCATCAACAAGATCATCCTGAATGGCTTCCCGTACCCGGTCACGGTGTCCCTGTTCCATATCCTCTCTATCGTGGTGTTCCTGCCGCCGCTGTTACGAGCATGGGGAGTCCCGAAGACAGAAGTGCCGAACAGGTACTACCGTTGGTATCTGCTACCTCTCGCCTTCGGGAAGTACTTCGCCTCGGTGTCGGCCCACTTCAGCATCTGGAAGGTGCCGGTGTCGTACGCGCACACGGGTGAGTGGGTGCACGGTGCTGTGCGCGTGAGACAAACGTGGGACAAACGTGGCAGCAGCCTGGACACAGTTTGGTGATGTGTCTCCTCAGCTGATATTAGCATGCGGCTAACGCTCAGGCGGCTAAGGCATTTAAGCAGCCCCCGGCCCTGTCTCACATTACTGCCACGTAGGCTATAAAAAGAAGGCACTTTGCTTTGGTTATTTCCTCTCACTGACCATATGAGTGTTATGTTAAAATAAATCTGCTCAATCTTAACAAAATAATTACCTTGGTTAGCTAGCATTAGCCAACTTAATTGGCGCTACGCAGCGTCAGGGGGAGGGTCCGCTCGTGTTGTGATGCGTGCACCTGTCTAAAACTTTACCAAAAATGTCATTTATGTCAACGTTTAACTAATGTAATACTGGAAAGTGAGTATTTAGGGTTAGTCATTTATGGACAAGTATACGCATAACGAATCATTACAACCATCGTCTATTATGAATTATATTTATAGCGTCAATGAATTTATACTATAAATTGCAATACAGTGTTAACCACAGGTTTATACTGAGACTGTGGTGGCACAGGTGAGCCATATTTGAACAAGAAGGGAAAAAATGGGGTATAAATGTCACTTATTGCCTACTAATCAAAAAGCACTGATATAGCACTTACATATATACATATACATATAACGATAAAGTATAATTTCCTTGACCCACTTTTTGTTCAGCTTCTTTTTAGACTATGGGGCAAAACGTAGACCATAGTGGGGGCCACCATAGTCTCCTCTAATAATGGGAGACATTGCAATATGTGGTAGTATGTCTTGCATAGGCTACTAGCTCTCTTGTAGTGGTCAGAGTAATCAAATTCTTTAATCAACCTTCTTTTATTCATGAATTCTTGAATACTGGAAATCTAGTTGCTTTGAGACTTAGGCAGTATAATGTGGTTAGATTAGATCCAATAATACAAAAAATATTCAAGTAAGTTATATTAAAGGTGCTTTACCTCCTAAAGGTGAACCAAACACCTGTGCCAGAGCTTACTCCACCCACAATCAAATTCCAAAAACTGCAACAAAATGGGCAGTGCCCGGAGGACTATGGGAGTGGGGCTGTGAATGTGTGTGGGGTGGGTTCTGGACCAGTGATTGACAGCTGTCAAACTATTCAAAATATTGCAGACCACAGCGAGAGCCTGCTAGAACCAGAGCGGATATTTGCGTTGGTTTATGCCTTTTCCCTCATCAGGCACCAGCGGGCATCATGGTGCCCAGCAGCACTCAGCAGAGCGTGTACTGCTGCTGTCACAGCCTCTTTGCCTGGACCAGAGCCGGCGCAGCCGAGGCAGTGACTGCTAAAGTGGTGATAGTATCGCTAGCTAACAGCTAATACTATCGTATCAAGCTCTTCAGAAATTATTGCAGCATTTTAGGTCATTTTTTTATGTATTCCGGTCTTTTGAAAAGCAGCTCACTGTCCCTTATGGAGGATAATCTGGTAAACCACATTAACAGTTATTGTAACACCCAAGCTTCAAACAAGGACAATTTTAAAAGTTTGGGAACCCCTGCTCTATGTCCATGAATGACAATCTAGTTCTAGCAACAGATTTGTAAAGGCTTCACTTGTAAACTTCAGACAAGAGCCTCCCTGATCTGAGAGGAGATAACCTGCTTAAACATACCTCCAGTTGGGCCTGATCAGCCCTAACTCAACTTGCAACTAATAATCAAATAAGCTCCCCTCCCTTCCCTGTTAATGAACTGTATGCAAAATCAACCTCATGTGGATCTTATATCGGATGAAACTTTGTAATGTATTTAAAACTCCAGTGTCTAATTTTACGCTAACTGAGCCCATACAACCAGAGCATACAACACAGCAGCTCTGGAATTAACAATATAATGGAATATGAAAATGACCCATTAGCTATGCATGTTGTCAGACTGGCTGGATAAGTGAATATCTTTAAAGCTGAAAGTACATATGAAGTACTCTCCAGTTTTGACTTTATAAATATAAATTATAGTTTTACACAAGAAAAAAGTTGAAAAATATGTACAAAATGACAGGAGTTATAAGCAGTCTGATTCTAAAACATTGATAACCTCACACTAGGGAGAATTTTATCTAAAAGTTAGGCACAGTTTACACACAGTGAGAAACACATATTTTGATGCTTTAAACATAACCTAAAATGGGCAAAGTGGGAAAGAAAATGTAAAATATTTAGCAAAATCTTAAATATAATGATCTTAACTGAGTCTCAGTAAAATTGATTGTCTAACCTGTCATATTCACGTTAATGGCTGCCTCCCACCTCCTGTGAACTTTGACCTCACAGTAGTGACAATTTGTAAATGAGGAAAGCTCCTAATGTTTAACAGTTGAACATAAAATGAGAGCATTCAAGTTTATTGAAAGTTGACCTCTGACCATCATATTACCTTGGATATAAGCTCCTGGGCCTTAGATACACGGTTTTGCTTTTTCATTATGGTAGAAAAAAAGAGACTACACAGACAGACATAGACCATTGTCCCACTGCAACCAACATGAAGAAAATTGCACTTATTTAGGACTAATCTTTTGAAATGTAGCAATCGAGCTAGGCAATATACTGATAAAAATCAAATGGTCATCTGATTTCTGTGACACTATGCTGTTTTTGGTGATATCGTCACTATTTCTCTAGTTAATGCAGTATCCTTGTTGAACAATTAAAATAAGATTACTTTATTTACTTTTTAAAGGTATTAAAATCATATGTGTGCATTGATTGTGATCAAAAATCATAATATTAATGTTTTGCTATATCGCTCACCTCTAGTTAAGAGACACTTAGGATATTGTTACATTTAGTGTTGTTGCTGTACTAAAATTTCAGAAACCAATTTAATACCAAGGAAATGCTCAATACCGATTTCTATACCACAATTATAATTAAAAGCACTATATACAATATTGTGATTTTTAAATGTCTTAAACTTGACCTATCTGTGTCCTCAGACAACTCAGATGAGAAAGCAGAATGAGCTTCACATGAGACTCATTTGGGTTGCCAGTTTCAATGTTGAAATCCAGTTGGTGTAAACCTAAAAGGATTCTCTTTGATCTGAACTGCCACTAACTAAATCTCAGAACCTGCAGCCAATCATTAATCAATGCTACTGCAGCCTCTACAGCTCAGTGAGTGAATTCTGGATGCTCTAAGCTTTCACATGAGGCATGGCCTGTCCATATACTGAGAATGAGTAAAAAGTTGGATGTGTCCTTAGAATCAAACCTGCAGTTATGTAATTTTTTCAACGCTCAAAATTACAGCCCTTATACCAGCGCTCTAGTTTTGATACTAGATTTCTTATTGATTTAGTATCGGGGTGTGAATTCTTTTGACAACCAGTCAGTTGGTAATTCCTTAACCAAACTGTCCTTGTGTTATTCTCTTTCCCAGTCAAAGCCACCATGCCCATCTGGGTGGTGCTCTTATCAAGGATCATCATGAGGGAGAAGCAGACCACAAAGGTGAGTGTGAAATAACCTCAGCCTCCTCCCGGACCAACCTGGAGCTCTGTCAGTCTTATGATTTTATGGAAATGTTATGGAAATCCTGTGGAGGTTCAGTGGAAAAATGTTTAGAATAGATGTGTGTACCAGCTGTAGCTTTTTAGGCATGCATTTTGAGCACTACATGTATTCTGACTTTATCAATAAATAATTGTTCAAATGTTACTGGAGATCAGAATATATATTGTAGAAGGTTATATACATAATATATACTGGTAATATATTGTGGACATCAGAAGATATTATAGGCTTATGGCTTGGCTCTCCAGTAAAGTGATCAAGACCAAACTACCTTACACAGTCAGAACAAAATCTGCTATATTTAGATAACCATGTTACTTTTTATTGTTTTTAAAATGCTATATTCACTGAAAACATCATATTAAAATGTGTAATTAGTTTCAGTTTAATTTTTGATGCTCTGAGTCCACTGTCTCTTTGCTTCATCTAAAACTTCTTATGGCATGTTTTTGTCGAGGGAAGGGCCTTTTAACATGGTAGAAAACTTCAAAAAGTTCGTTCTGCATATGCCCTCTTTAAAGGAACACTATGTAACTTTTCTAGTCATTGCTATGTTCCACAGTATTTCATTACAGCATGATGTAGAGATGAACTCTCTCACAATTATGCATTTTTGCAAGGTATTTTTGAGCAAGAAAAACACCTTTTTAATAAATGCAATTCTACGTGTTCAAGACAGTTCCAGGCAAAACAATAACCTCTCTATGGAAATAAGCAGGTGGTTGAGTCCCCCTCAGAAAAGTTACTTCCTGGTCCAGCATTTGTATTTATTATTTATTAGTATTTACTGTAAATTGCTATTGTTATTTGATTATGATTCACATTTCATTTTATTTAAAAGCACTGTACTCAATTTTTCCCATGTACTTATGCAAAATTGGTTTTGCCTTGTACAGATAATATTGTATAAGCAGCTCTTGCGGTCAAAATATGTTCGCTGCATGCTGTTTGCATCTAGTTGGAAAGGGTTTGGTTGTCCGATAATCAGCGTGCACTAGCATGCTGTTGTTGTTAGCTTTACCACCGTGCCAAAACTCTGCACAGGTCTCTAAAAGTTGTGAAAAGTGCTTATGAACTCATTGCGGTGAATAATTAGGATGTTCTGAATGCATAACTTAAGTGAGGAATAACTTTGGATGACTGCAAACTGTTTAAAAGGAACCAGTTATATTTTTCACATTTTAGAGACCGTAAAAATCAGGTACCGTGGCTTTAAATACTTGCAGAATGTATGGCCTGCTCTGGGATTGGTCCGGCAGGGGCTTGTCTTGTTTTTCTTGGCTTCTCCAGGATGGTGACGTGTGCAGATTGGTGAGACTGGTGACGTGTGCAGATTATGTTTACCAAGGAGGATGTTACACTTGTTCAGTCATTTATAGCACACTCTAAAGTGGACAGGGTTACCAAGAGGTCATCATTTGAATTTAGTTGCAGGTCCACCTCAGTGTTGCTTGAAGTGGTCTTCAGTGCTGTTTCATTTTGTCCATTTCACCGTAATTCATACATTTAACTTAAAGGCACTGTACCTGATTTGTACGGTCTTAAAAATGTTAAAAAACAGAACCAGTTCATTTTAAAAGATTTGCAGTGGTCTAAAATTACTCTGAGCATCCAAATTATTCACTTCAATAAGTTTATCCTTGATTTTCAGAGACGAGGGCGGAGTTTTTCAATGACTGTAAAGTTGACAACAATTAGCATGCTAATACACACTTTTATTTATCAGACAATTAAATGCCAAAGATTTAACAGAACGCCTGCATTCTAAATAGTGGTACCATTTCATACGTTCGCTCCAATGCATTTTCAATGGGAGCCTTAGCATTAGCCTCCAAACTATGAAAATTATGAAAACCCATCCCTGTTTTGGTGACTGACAACCACCAGTAACACCAGTGCCTCGATAGATAACATTACCAGTACCTACCCACGTCACGTCAGCCCAGTCACGATAAATACTATATCGACTTATTGTTCAATACATGATAGATAGAACAATCAGTTTTAGGGGTCACTATTTAGCATGTCATTTTTCTGTACTATAAGATTTGAGCTGTAGAAGGTTAATGAGTCACAGAAGTTCATAATTCATAGAAACTGACTGTTTCATTCTGCTATGTATTTATTGCAGTTCATTTTTTTTAACAATGTTGTACATTTAGAATACTTGTTTGGGATAATTCTGCTTTATGGTTTGGTTTCAATATTATCGTTTATCGTCTATATTTACTTCAGCAATATATTGCATGTTGAAATTTGCTTTCTTGATAGGTCTACGTGTTGCACTGTTTTGTGTGAATTAATAACGTTAGTGGTTAGTGCTGAAATTAGCATAGATGCAAACATTTCTTAAATCTAGTGTGTAAAATATAGTGGGCCACAACAGTTTTCAGGATTTATGGTGCTTGATGAAATGATGTTCGTGAAGTTTAAAAACAGGAGCTGGAAGTTAGATATTGACTTATTACTCGTTAGCAATTGTAAAATATAAATGGTCATGGTAAATGGTCACATTTTTATATAGCACTTTTCCACCTTCAAGGCACTCACCCATTCACACACACACTGACACACCAGTGTACACAGACACTGGGGGTAAGGTATAAACAACAACCATTTGCTGTCCTATTGAAATGATTGGGATATCAATATGTATATCAGTACCAGGCTGTGCGCAACAATTCTTAACATGTTCCTCCTGGAAGGGTATATTTTTCCCTCAAGAGCTGCTTATACAAAACATCTGTATGGAGGCAATACAAATATTGCAGGAATATATGAGCTGTAGCCCAGGAGCTTTTGTGAGTTGCATTATGTATTCTGTTGTGTAGATCTTCTTCTCTTTTGTTGCCCTACTCCACAGCCTTGTCTCTGACCTGTTCCACCCATGTGCTCCGCCTGCTCTGCCTGTGCAGCAGGAGCTAAAGTGGGACAGGAATGTGGCCCATGTCCCTGAACAGTGATGGAGCCTGATGCAGTCTGATTATATGATACTGTTCTCCTCCAAGTACATTACACAAGGAACATTTCTCCTGGAGAGGGGCAGTACAACCGGGCCAATAATTTTTACTTAAAGGCCGTGTACCTGGGTTTTCTTCCCATGTATTTGAGCAAAATTATTATATATATAAATATATTATATAAGCAGATGTTGAGGTCCAAATAGGTTTGCTGAGTACTGTCTGCATCTAATTATAATTATTTTATTGTCCGATAATCTGGCAGTGTATGGTTAGCATGCTAGTTGTTGTTAGTTTTACCATGCTAAACCCTGCACTGGTCTTTGAGAGCTGTGAAAAGCATTTATAAACACATTGCGGTGAAAAATTGGGATGTTCGAAATGCATAAGATATGTGAGGAATAACTTTGGACCACTGCAAGCTGTTTAAAATGAACTAGTTCTGTTTTTCACTTTTTAAGACAGTTAAAATCTGGTACAGCTCCTTTTTAAATAAGTCTGTAAATTTGATTAATTTCAGATGCTGTCAGTAGAAGAGCTGACGAATAAATCACAATCAAACTAAAATTGTAGTTGTTTCTTTCGGTTTTTAGACCCCCTAGTGGTGTTTCTAAATGCATCATAATTGTTAGTTTAGCAGCTAAGATGGCCCCCACCATAAACTTGGTCAATGTTGTATTTCAATTGATACAGGCATGTTTGATTAATCCTGTATTGTCCTGCATAATGTCTGTTTTCACCTACTTTCTATCTCCACCTGCACTTACTTGTAATTATTCAAAAATTTAGACTTGAGGTCATACATACAGGGTACAGGGATGACCTATAAAACCTCTTCAGGCATATTTTTGATGAAGGAACAAATTTATAAGATGGTAGAAAGCTCCAAAAGTCAATTTTGCATAATACTCTCTCTTTAAGCTGTTTCAGAAAAATATTGCAGTTTAAAGTGAACAAAATATAAGTATGTTGCGTCTAATGCTTAAAATACTTAAAAGAAGCCTATTGAGTCTTGTTCCCTCCCTGTACTCCCTCGGCAGGTATATGTGTCCCTGATCCCCATCATCGGAGGGGTGCTGCTGGCCACAGTCACAGAGCTGTCCTTCGACGTGTCCGGCCTCATCAGTGCCCTGGCCGCTACACTCTGCTTCTCTCTGCAGAACATCTTCTCCAAAAAGGTCCGCTGCTCCACACACAAATGCATGTACACATCGGGGTTTCCTATAGCACACTGTAAAGGCCTGGCATGTTTAACTGCACTCTTCTCCAGTACAATGGTTCTCATACTGTACCACCAAGGTCTTACCGCCAAGTCTAAACCAGGTCTAAAACAGCACTAATCTAGTACAGTGTTTCTCAAACTGTGGTACACGAGTTCCTTTACGTGGTACGTGGACAGCTCTTCAGTATGTGGTTTTCCTAATTTAGAGTTCATTTTATCCTTCTTTAGCCCTAGATTAGACCTGGAACAATCCTATTAGATCTGGTGGCACTCAGAAAGCCAAATCTTTTCTGTGGTTGTACTTCAAAGTTTGAGAGGGCAGGTCTGTAAAAGGCTACATTGCTACAGTAGTTCTGAACACGTAGATAATGTGTAAAATGGAATCTAATGCTGCAAACCTTACAACTGAAGAGGAATCCATATACCACCAGTGGTTCAATTTGAGAGCCACTTCAGTTACATTGCTTTACTGCGATGTCTACTTTTCTGTATGTTTTACTGGTGATATTCTTTTATATGTAGTTTTGAAGGTGTCAGTAAATGTGACAAAAACGTGTGAATAAAACACAACTACTTTATATGAAGGATTTATAACTGTATAAGGGTCAGAAAGCCGACTACAAGGACTATGGGACGAGTGAGGCTACAGTGTTTTATTCCTCTGCATCATCTGGTCTGTGGAAGTCTCCAGAGATCAGGGCTGTTTGGGTCACCAAAGATGGGGTCGAGGCCTGTGTTTTTGAGGGTCAGGGCCGGTGTTTTTGGGTGGGTCAGGGCTGGTGTTTTTAGGGGGTTAGAGTTGGTGTTGTTGGGGGTCACCAAGGGATGGTGTGGCCGCGGTAGTCCAGCAGAGCTCCGATGTGCTTTTCATTCATGGACTCCATCACCTTCAGCATTCCCTGTACACTCTCCTGGACGTCTAGCTCCGCCTGCAGGCCACAAACAAGAGGTCAGGCTTATACCATTAAATGAAAACCTGTTTAAACATTACAGTGTGGCCTCTTAACTAGGGCCTGACCGACATATCGGTTGATCGATATTTTCTGCCGATATGGACACTTCTGGGATTCTCTATGTTCCAGCAATTTAATCCAATTTACAGACAGATAAATGTCTTAATATGTGGCACAGCATTATGTGTGGAGTAGTTTGTCTGTGTCTGACGCTGTTATGCACCTGAAAGCAGCCCCAGAGTCACGTGCTCCTGTTTACACCAGTGCACTCTGCTGCTCTAACTATTCATGTCTGTGACTGAGAGGCAGCGCTGGATTTAAAATGCTCTGAACTAGGCTACTAACACTAAAATAAAAGTTTACTTTAGCGCAGATCACATCAAAATATAGCAACTTATTTTATCAGTGTGGAGAAGAGAGAGGACTGTCGGCATAGATGAAGCACACACGGACTGCTGCTGTTAACATACTGAATTATATTCTTTTTGCAGACAATTGTTTTGAGTCAGGTTTAAAAGAAATCTTATTTGTGAAGAAGTGGGATCTGGAAGGTACGAGCGGTGAGTGCTGCAAATGAGTCAGTTTTCACATTTCTTTTCTTCATCAGTTAGCGCTTAGCTACTGACCTGCTACCACATGTAAACATAGCCTGTTGGCTCTCATAGGCATACTGTAAAGTGACTATAGTTGCTGTATACATGTTACGGGGCCCGCATGTAAATTAGCTGTGAAGAGGGAGTAAATGGTCGGAATTTATATTAACCATATAACTAATGAACCAATCCTATTGACCTTATTCCACCCTGCCACCTTTTTCCGTAAATGCGACTAAACCGCGCTTCCTTTGTGGTGGCACTTCCGGTTATGTGGGAATCCTGCTCCTTTCAATGGAGAATTTGGGAAAAGTTTTGCCACTGAAATATTATAAAGTAGGTTGATTTGTGTCAAATGTTTATGTGGAACAACAAGTCAACAATGCGCCGATTCTCTGGGAAACTTTAAAACGGCTTTGTAGTCAGTACAGTACTTATTTGCTGCCAAGATTGGAAGCCCCATGCAAAATAATACAACCTGAATAGCCATGGCAGCGCCCACAGCAACTTCCAGAATAAGGCGAATATCGTTCACTTCAATGATAGGCTAGTACTAAAAGAGTGTTATTCAAAAATACTATTAGGCCATCTACGGTCTTTGAATGACTATAAAGAATTGTATTGTATTGTATAGAATAATTGTAAATGTAGCCTAAATAAACCAACCTTAAAATCTAATGGAGCCAGATCTAAGTTTTATAATCAGTTGAAGATTTACTGTCAATTTTTACATCACTAAATATATATGCTGTTATATTGTCTATTGACTGCCCCAAAGACCCTTATATTGGTATCATATCAGCCTCTAAAAATCCATATCAGTCGGGCCCTACTGTTTGCATAGTTTGAGCTATTATCAGATGATTCAGTGATGAGAAGAATACTTTGAAAATGTATTTTGGTAACAGAATACTGAATACCTGCATTAAAATATATTTTGTAGCCTATTCCAATACATGGGCCAATCAGTACTGTATTCTGAATACTTTTATAGCGAGTTTCTGTAGGAGAAAATCACACATGCACTCTCAACAAGAGCAGCGTTTTCTGTTTTTCTCACTGATTATGTCGAGCTTGAAACCTATATAACATGATCAAATACCATAATGTATTCCTTAGATATTATTATATTCTGAATACCACCAAATAACACTGGATGATTAGAGTGTGAGAGACTCACTTGAGGCCCGCCCATGTCTGTGCGCACCCATCCCGGGTGCAGCAGAGCGCAGAGCACCTCATCCTTCTGCAGCTCCACAGACGCACACACAGACAGCATGTTCAGCGCCGCCTGGAGGAGGAGGAGGAGGGAATAACATCATCAAACACAAATGGGGAGAGGGGGCCTAACCCTGAAGGCTTAACCACTACACACAGCCTTACCTTACTTGCTCGATACGGCAGCAGTTTGAAGTGGATGTACTGCTCTTTGGCCAGTTCAATGGAGCTCCCCAAGGTGGAGACATTGATCACTGCAGCTTTGCGACAGCACATGCCTGTTTTCCCATGAACCTTTGCTGCAGCGCGGAGATGTGGAAGAAACTCCTGGAAACACAAGGTTACAAAGATCATTGGACACTTTGTAATGTGGTATTGCTCATGCAGATTTGAGTGCCCTCATGTTTCAACCAAACTTAAGTTAGTGGGCAGTTGCTCTACTTTTTTTTAACATTGTAAGCTCTGTCTATGTTTCTAAAGCCGCGTACTCTTGGCAGGTGTAAAATATGTACCTGAATGACAACCATGGGCCCGACCACGTTCGTGTTAAACGTGCTT
The DNA here is from genome assembly GCA_000787095.1 of Periophthalmodon schlosseri. Classification (NCBI taxonomy): domain Eukaryota; kingdom Metazoa; phylum Chordata; class Actinopteri; order Gobiiformes; family Gobiidae; genus Periophthalmodon; species Periophthalmodon schlosseri. Next base: position 33,941 of record KN479936.1, read on the forward strand.
GTCATCTGCTCCGTGGTGCTCTCAGACAGAGGGCCGTAGAACGCCAGCGCTGCGTTGTTTATGACCAGGTTCACTCCACTCTT
>KN479940.1:0-13308 GCA_000787095.1 Periophthalmodon schlosseri
TGACCAACAAGTCAACACCTCACCGATCCTCTGGGAAGCTTTAAAACAGCTCCGTAGACCCTATATGACTTATTTGCAGTCAAAATCACTACCCCCGTGCAAAATAATACCACCCGAATGACGATGGCGGCGCCTATGGCAACTTCTGGAATAATGTGAATAAAGTTAAAAGGGCTCTAAATGCACAGTAGTAATTTTCCATGCTGATTACATATGCAGTTTTGTACTTTTCCTCACAACTTTTTTCCCTACTTAACTGCTGTAAAACGATGATAAATATTTACCAGAGACACTATCCCACCAAACCAAGTCATAATTAGAAAAACATGAAAACCTGTCATATGCACTTTAAACCAGGACTAAACAAGTGTCATATTAAAATTGTAGTAACTGATTTTCAAACTGTGAAATTTGTAAGTATTACCATTTTTCTTTAACTCGTTCCTGGCTCTCACAAACTTTTTGGCACATAGCTAGTAATTACATGCGACCTGGCATTGCATAACCAATCAGCTCTCAATCAGTGTCGCCATTTTCAACCGCAAGTCAGCGGAATCGTTTCTTTTATTATGTTCTTTTAGATAAATACTAGAATTTAAAATATCCAAAATATAAAATAACGATCCATAGATGTCATAGATTACAAGTGTATAGCAGACAAAAGCTTAATATGACGACTTAAAGCGTCACAACTATACTATACAATACTATAACTGTTGATCTTGGTCCACAACATCATAGTTACTGTCAAATGTGGTGGCAGTGGCTCAACAGCCCATTAACCCACCAATACGAAGGTTGGTGTTTCAAATTCAGCTTTGGTCGTTACATTCTGGGATTGTGTCCTTGGGCAACACACCTAATGCACATTGTCTGCAAAGTCTACAAATGCTGGTCTATGAATAACTGTTTGTGAATGTGAATGCTTATAATATAGCATGTTTAAAGGTGCTATATTACACAAAATTGATTTTTATGAGCTTTAAGCCATGTTATAATGTTGTTATCTCCTCAAAAACATACCTGGAGTTGTGTCTTGTTTCATTCACTCAGGTTTGAGTAATCCTGCAGTATTAGTCTGTCTACAGCTCCAAAACTCAAAATGCTCTGTTCGGTTTTCAACAGCTATGTTTTACCTTCTGTTCAGTAGCGATTGGTAATTCCAGGGCTGAAATTACCCAAATGATTCTAGTGAAGGTGTATGGAGTTTAAAAACACAGTGGGGCTCTTCCTGTTTTACCACATGACATCATAAGGTGGAACAGTGTGTTTTCCTATTTCCTAAGAACTCAACCTTAATATGCAGGGTTTGTGTGTTAAATGTGTGAATGAAACAAAACACAACTCCGCGTATGTTTGTGATGAAGAGACAACATTATAATATAGATCAGAAAATAGTGTAATATGGGCCCTTTAAATGTATCATGTGGGTCCATTAATATCCACTACCCTGACAAAAAAACAAAAAAAACAAAATGAGAATACAATTTTAGTTTCCAGTGATATGGATACTGTTGAGCTAATACTCTGACATATATTGCATCCGTAGGCGAAGGATATGATGTGCTGTGGGACTGTGATTTGTTCGGAAATGCCCAGAGCTCTGCATCAATCAACATCCATCCTCCAAACAACTCACAACCAACCAGCAGATTTATGTTTCTTTTCTTTCAAAATCATTTGAATATGGCACGTACTAACTAGACCGGTCCACACTTATCTTTTCAAACTAATCATACAGGTAGCGGCCATTAACACAGGCATTGCAATACAAAATGCTATGCTAAGCTAGCTCAAAAAGAAGGGTTTCATAGTTGTCTTCAGGTTTTAAAAATGTAGCTAATAGTATCATGTGTCGAATTTTAGCATCAGTATTTTATTTTATGCAGGCCTAATGTAAACTAATGTGTATGCACAAAAAACAAGTGAAATTAGTGATATGTTAATTACTGTGCATACAAAACTCCACTGTTAGTAGCAGAGGGTAGATCTAAAAGAAATCATAGGAGCTGCATAAAGGCTCATCAGATGCGACTTGAGCAACAGCAACAGATGTCGTCCCAAGATGGACGCCGTGCCAGAGAGACGCCAAGCCAGAGAGTGTAGTTTATTTATTTGGTCATTTTATTACTATAAACAATGACGCCAGGAAAAAACGAATAATCCTTTCACCAGTAAAGTTCAGTTACACTTAAAATGTGTCAGTTTAGCTAAGCTAACAGCCAATAAATGTAAATCTAACTGCTAAGACTACAAAATAAACATTTATATTGGTAATAAAGGTATTTAAACAAACTAAACATAAGTAGCTGAAAACTTCTTACCATTAATTTCAGTCCTCGCCATTCATAAATTATTTGGTAAAAAAATTTGACGAGTGAACTGTAAAGTGTAGTATATGTTATGTATTTAATATGGTGAAACTTGTCACATTATTGTGTGACAGATATACATAGTGGCTGTTGATACAAAATTTTAAATATATGGAAAGTTTCGTGAAACATGACTTTTGGTGTACCTTAAAATGCATTGATTCTAATGGCAGAATGCTCAAGTTTCCTGTGCCATTATGGCGGCCATTCCGTCAGAATGTGCTCCATAGGCTTGGCTTCTATGATGCCATCACACGCCACACTGAGGTTTAAAACAATGGCTGCTAGCTACATCGTTATGAAGGCATTATGAGCCTTGAACTTAACGATATATAGCTTTAGATATTTTTTTTTTAAAGGAAACAAAATTCTAATTTGAGCTGTGCCCAAAAGTCCCCCCTAGACATCACTACACAGCCCTGCACTCTTTAGCAGACTTTATAGTGCTCTCATTCACAGAGTGATTCAGACATGCAGCTTATTACTTTCGGGCCACTTGACTCTGGCGTTTGGTGAAAAAAAAGTCCACTAAACTTTGATAAAACTTGATTTCTGTCATAAATAATGATCAGATTGGACTGGCACAAGTATTTATGGACCATACAAGTTTTGTCAAGTTGGATCTTATGTAAACGGACTGGATTATTTAAATTTTTGTTTGAGATGTGGAAATTCTCGCTCTGTTAACAGCTCAAGCTAAGGTAAGTGGCTAATGCTAGCAACTTTACACAGCAACGGCTTATTTAATAATATATTATTCATAATCAGCGATCAACAGTGCGATAAACCAGCGCTATTGATCAGTCTAGTGACCACTGATGCTCATTACTTTTCAAAGTGCATTGTGGGAAATTTTGAGGGCACTACATTTTCACCAACTGGCCATTCACCTTGGTTTAAGTTAAAAGCCACGGGTGGGACGAAGCACAATTCCTAGAGATTTGGTCAACAAAAACGAGTTAATTTAGGATAGTTTAGTTCATGATTAGGCATTAGTATATTATTTTATTTTTTTTACAATTTGTTACAATCTGTCTCAGTTTTTCTTTGAGACAATATTTCCTAGCGAGTTCTTGTGGCACAATATCTAGTCCTATCCCTCCTAGCAAAATAGCCATGTTAGCATAATAGCCAGCTTAGCATATTAGCCGTTTGGCACAGTAGGCCAACCATGAAATCACATTAAATCTAAACTTTGCTCCAACTGCAAAAGCCCAAAAGTTGGAAACAACACAAAAGGAGAAGCCGAGGAAGAAGAGGCAATCGGAGGTGATGTGTCCCAGGTGCACGCTCCATCCCGGGCAGTAGTTAGGAGCGCCGCCTCAGCCATCCGTCACCATGGAGATAACAAGCTGTCAGGGCCGAGCGCCGGAGCACGGGCCACAAAAGGCAGGGCACGGCCAGCCAGCCAATCAGGGAGCAGATAATGCGGAGCGAGGGATGGTAGGAGAGGTAAAAGGGCACGGCGGAGGACAATAACAACGACGGGGGTGAGGAAGTGACAGGTGTGTGACAGAAGTAAGGGAGACCGGCAGGAGAATGTTAATTACAGAACGAGGAGAGGATATGAAGAGCTGTAGAGCTGTAATGTTGTTTGGGACTGGACTCTGGACTAGGAAGATGAGTCGCAACAGGACTGAAATTATAATGCGAATGGTCAAAATGTGCAAATGGCAAAGACTGCAATTATTTCCAAGTTTTAATTATAATTTTCTCTATAAACAACAAAATATACTTGTCTTGTTAACCTTGTACTTGAGACCTCTACAAACATGTTCTGAGGTGCATATTCTTGTATTAGTTTTATCACAGCATATTTCAGTCTTTTCTAGAAATTAAAATGTGAACTTTGAACAGGAACTCCCCAAAAATGTTTCATAACTGCAATGTTTGTCAGGAGGAGGAGCTACAGAAAGACTGTGGACATCACATGGGCATGATCAGTTTAACGTTTAATTGAGAAAAAAGGGGGATTGTTACCTTCGTTTCTTGTCCACTTAAAGATGCACTATGTAACTTTTCTGGTGGAGGGTCTGTGACCTGCATGCGTCTGTGGAGATGTTATTGCTTTGCGTCGAATGTTCCACAGTATGGCATTAAGCATATCACATTTACATAGAGGCACACAGGTGACGGAACCCCTACCAGAAAAGTTACACAGTGCGCCTTTAATTAGATGATATCCTTGATATTGGGTGACAGTAGCTCACCTGATCTGAAGGTTGGTGGTTTGAATCTCGTTCTTGACATAAACATCGTTGGTTGAGCGGTCAGATCCACTGACCCACAGGTTGGCGGTGTGATTCCAGCTCCCACAGATGAATGCTGTTGTTGTGTTCTTGGGCAAGACGCTACACTGGTGTATGAATGTGTGTGTGAATAAAGCGACTTAAGTGCCTTGAAGGTACAAACGTGCTGTATATAAATATGTGACCATTTACCATATTCTAATTTAGCATATTTCCAAAACAACAACTGCAAGATAAGATGTCAATTTTTCAATATATCTCCTTTAATATCACCAAATTAAATGATAATTTCAAGGTGGTTTAAGTGTCTTGCCCAAGGACACAACAACAGTATTCATCTCTAAGAGCTTGAGTCGCACCGCCAACCTGTGGATCAGTGGATCTGACTGCTCTACCAGTGATTTTCTGTCGACAGCAGGATTTGAACCACAAAACCTTTGGATCAGTGGATGAACGCTCCAACTGAGCTGCTGTTGCCCTTTTACATTAATGGTCCCATATTGCGCTGATTTATGTTCTAATGTTGTTTCCTCATCATAAACAGACCTGGAGTTGTGTTTTGTTTTTATTCTCCGATGTTTAACACACAAATCCTGTATATTTAGACTGAGTTCTTCTCTCAAAACACTCTGTTTCACTTTGTGATGTCATGTGGTAATACAGGAAGTGCGCCACTGTGTTTTTAAACTCCATACACCTTCACTAGAATCATTTGGATGATTTCAGCCCTAGACTTGCCAATCTCTACTGAACGAAAAGTAAAAGGTAGCTGTTGAAACTTGAAAACTACCACTACATGACATCACAAGGTGGAACGGAGCTTTTTGAGCTTTGGAGATGTAGACAGGGTTACTCAAAATGTGTGAATGAAACACAGGTCCAGGTATGTTTATGAGGCAACAACATTCCAAAACATGTGTGATGAAACAAAACACAACTCCGGGTATGTTATTGATGAAGTAACAGCGTTATAACATGGCCAGAAGCTCACTTGAGTCAGTTTTGCGTAATATAGAACCTTTAATAACCGCATAAACTCTACACAATGCTTCTATACAGGCCACTACATCCTCAAGAGATATTTTCACTCCAAGTCTGAAGTCAGTGAAGTGGAGCCGACTCTTAATATGATCCTATGGCATCTCTCACATGTGGGGATGAACGGCTCTATACTCCACAACGCAATAAAGCCTTCTCCTCAGTGACTCCATGACAGACAGCCCACTCCAGAGACACTGCTTCTGATTTCCACGGAGGAGGAAGACTGGATTGGAGGAGGAGGGAGGGGAAAGTATTGGACTGGGAGGAGAAGGCTGGGACTGGACAGGGGCAGAAAAGGGAGGAGAGGGAGGAGGGAGGAAGAGGACTAGATTGGGGGAGGAGGACTGGACTGGGAGGGGAGGGGGTTCTGAGTATCTGCGCTAATACTTGCACATATAAAACATTAAAAACAGGAGCAGGTGTGAGTATAAAAGTTTGTTTCCAGATTATTAAATTGCGATTGCGTCACCAAAGTATCCAGTTTTGCTTTTCCTTGGAGTGTGTTCCATTTTTGTGAAGCAAAGCAGCTAAAAGCCTCTTTCCCGTCTCAGTTTGGGTGCGGCTCGTCCTTAGCCTTACGCAGTCATGTGATCTGGCGTTAAATGTTCCGGTATCAGTGATGCAGTCATGGATCTGGTATTAAATGTTCCAGCATCAATGATTAACAAGCAGGTGAGGTATTCTGGCAGTTTTTGAAGTAATATTGTTTAATATTGCAGTGGGAGGAGGAAGAGGAGGACGTGTCTACAGAAGAATTTCATGCAGGATCACACATAGCAGAGGAATATTTCCCATAGTGCCTTGCCGGATGGGGGTGGTCCTCATGTGGATGAGAGCGCGTGGCACATGTGACAGTGAAGGGACAGATGATGATGTATTGTACTAGAGCCGAGGGATGTGCTTGTATGTTATATGTTTATTTATTTATACGTGTGATGGTCGTATGGAATCTTCAGTTCTGTGTCAGTGCGGGGTTTCTCTGATTTCAATTTTTCCCACAGTTACAAAGCAATAGCTGTTGTTATGGAGTTCAAAAGCCCCGCCCACTTCAAAGTCCGCTCTGGTTCTGAAAGTAAATTATTCATACGTTTTTCCCATAGACTTTTCAAAAAATTCAAATATTAAGAGTTCAAAAGCATCGTAGCTAACCAGCTACGTGCTAACTAATATCCATAACGCGGTTGTTTTAAGTCCAAAAAGCACGTTTAAAACAAAAAAATCAGCAAAATGTTTTAATAACTTGGTGGTTTATAAAGTTTCAGAAACAGATTTTAAATAAACTTATAGGTCATAGCTTAACTATTATTATTATTAGATAATAATATAATTATTAGATTAGCCCTGAGCAATCTTTCAAACGTTTAATTTTTTTTTTTTTTTTTCAGAAAGTCTGTAGCCTCTTTTCCACTGCCATGGTTCACTTGGGGCCACCTTGAGAATCTTACAGCTAAGGCAAGGCAAGTTTATTTATGTAGCACAATTTGTACACAAAGTAATTCAAAGTGCTTTACAGAGTGCATTTAAATATTGTCAAAGTAGAGGCCTGTCTCACATCTTCATGAAGACTGTTCCAGGTTTTAGCTGCAGAAAACTCAAACGCTGATTCCCCATGTTTAGTCCTGACTCTGGGCACCAGCAGGAGGCCGGTCCCTGAAGTCCTCAGAGTGTGAGATGGTTCATATGACACTAACAGCTAACTGTAAAGAGTGTTCGATTAATGCCCAGAAGAGATCGCTAGATTACTGAAACATGCATGGATGACATATAAAACCTCTTTAGACATGTTTATGATGAGGGAACAACCATAGACTGTATATATAAATGGACATAGCTAACCTGCTACCCGCAGCAATCCAAACAGGAAGTGAGCATGGGCGCACTTCCAGCTCCATCGACTCCAATTCACTTTACATTGAAAAATTGTCACCCCTCTCTCCGTAACTGTTGCAATAAGTCTCGTCATTTTGGTCTTAAAATATCTGTATTAACCTGCTCTATATGATCCTGGTATTTTTATTTTGCAATTGTGTCCGTAAATTAAGATGTGAACATTAATAACAGACAAATCAGGCGCCTTCTTTTCCCGAGGTGTCAATCAGGTTTGATTGAGAGCATTGCGAAGCGTCTGCGAAGCGTCTGCCCCTGCTAAACCAGCGGTGCGGGCAGGACGGGCCGTTACCTTCAAGAGCCTCACTCTTAGCTCTTAGCTCTTTGGTTGCTATGATACTCGCGGTCGGAATTCCAAATATGGAACTCCAAGTTGGCCCCTATAACTGCTCTAGCCTCGATGAGCTTCATATGGCTGGAGCCGAACGCTATGGATGCCGTCACACTCCATAAAACTTCTTTATACAGTCTATATGGTAGAAAGCTGAAACAAAAAAAAATCGATTTGCATAATAACCCCTCTTTAACCATATAAACTGATCATTTCACTGCTTATATTGCCTTCACTATGCAACTAACCTTTGTCAATACCGGTGTCTATTTTTCTAGCATAATCATAACTTCTGCCTCTGTCCCATACACACTTATATTTATAGTGTTATACAATTTCCAAAACTTAAAATAAAACTGAACAAGCAAAATATTCAACTCAAACCCCAAAAAGTACTTTCTAAATCCATCCGCGTTGTGCAAAACCACAAAACCAGTCTGCTCTGGCCTGCACGTCTTCTTTAGTATATCCTCTATTCCCCGTACACACCTGCGCTGTCTACTTTAGTGCAATCAATACGAGCTCCCAAACAACAAACTGCGCTGGTGTGGACATCAAACGCACCCGAGTCTCTCCAATACCGGTCCCACACAGAAACAGATACATATATATATGTTTTCCAAGACTGTCAGAAAAAATAAAAGAAAGGAAGATCAATCTGCACTAGCTTCAAAACAATATGTCCTGATGCAGTGGAGGAGGGCCGGAGTTATACCAAGTACACAGACAAGGCTTGGTGCTGTATATTAGCTATTATGGGATGGCACAATAGCAAAATCTTTAAAGGTCCTATATTACGCAAAATTTACTGTTGTGAGCTGTAAGCCATGTTGTTTAAGAATGTTACCTCCTCAAAAACATACCTGGAGTTATGTTTTTGATGAGGAAACAGCATTATAAAATTCCTGGATTATTAGTGCAAAGCTCAAAATGCTCTGTTCCACCTTGTGATGTCATGTAGTGGTAGTATTCAAGTTAACAGCTTCCTTTTACCTTTTGTTTAGTAGAGACTGACAATTCCAGGGCTGAAATTATCCAAATGATTCTAGTGAAGGTGTGTGGAGTTTAAAAACACAATGGAGCACTTCCTATATTACCACATGACATCACAAGGTGGAACAAAGCATTTTGAGCTTTGGAGATGTAGACAAACTAATAATAAAGGATTGCTCAAACATGTGTGAATGAAACAAGACAAACTATAATAATGGATTGCTCAAACATGTGTGAATGAAACAAAACACAACTCCAGGTATGTTTTTGATGAGGAAACAGCATTATAAAATACATCAGAAAATAGCGTAATACGGCCCCTTTAAAAGAGTATATTTTTCCCGGACACTGCAGCAGCCTTGGTTGAAGCCGAGATATCAAACTTTTGTTATATCTAGTTAAAAGAAAAGCTCAGACATCTTACCTGTCCACAAATGAACAAAGCACTTGCCGTCTGTCAATTTTTCTCAAACAAAATAGTCAGATTCCTCCTTAAATAGTCTGAAGTACGTCTGTCAGCTCAGTCATGGTTGTTTTGGTTTGTTTTGTATAAACTACTTTGACTAAATAAATCTGCTGCGTGCTGTCTACATCTAATTATAAACAGTTTTAATGTTAGATTATCATGAAGTGCGTGGTTATCATGCTAGTTGTTGTTAGCTTTACCGTGACAGCAAAACGTCGCTCTGGCCTTTACATCGAGGAACTACTCCCCCATTCACACACTTTCATACACCAGTGTACGCAGACACTGTCTATGATGTTTACATGGGGGGTGGGATTCGAACCGCCAACCTTCGGATTAGTGGACAAACACTCTATCAACTGAGCTGCTGCGTATTTTACCAAAGCAAAGCGGTTTCATGTGGGTTCAATCAATAACAATAATGATCTGACTGCTGTCTACATCTAATTATAAACTGTTTTAATGTCAGATAATCATGAAGTGCGCGGTTAGCATGCTAGTTGTTGTTAGCTTTACCGTGACCTTTCTGGCCTCTGAAAGGACGCTCAGAATGCATAAGGAAAGTGAGGAATAACTTTGGACCACTGCAAACCGTTTAAAATGAACTAGTTCTGTTTCTTCACATTACAGAAGAAAGGATGTTGTGGTGTCATTCATTTATCGCTGCTTTGTTTCATCATTTCATTCACTCTCTCCTCTTTTTTCACTCCCTCCCTCTCTTCTCCTCCTTCATCTCTCTATCTTTCTCTCGCACACAGGTGTTCTAACATGCTTACAGAGTGCAGGCGCTGTGGGCGCCCGTGAGCCAATGAGGCACGCTACATGTGAAAGAAGATTTGGACAGAGAGAGATGGAGGAAGAGAGAAAGAAGAGAGAGAAGGAAGACGGGGTGGGGGTGTAAATCCAGGTGAAATCTCCTTTCTACAAACATCAAAGACACTTTGGCGGGCGAGTTCGGTTAGCCTTGTAAGCCGAGGTCTGTTTGAACCAGTGGAGTAACAAGTAGAATTTCAATAGTGCTATTTAAAAATGTTGGTACTATAAGAATACAACTATCTACCACAAGTTACACAAGTATTATATATAATGTAATATAATGTAACAGCCTGCACTCTTTTGTTAGTTGGAATATGTAAAATAAGATAAAAACTTCTACATATTAGCTATATGTATTGTAGTGTTCTGGTGTAAGTAAACACGGCAAATTTCTTCTGGTTGTTTATTTTCTGAACAGAAGCTCTACTATATGTCATATTCCACGCCAAAACAAGAGCAAAACCACAGCAGTCTCAAGCCACAAGAACAACAAAAGGTGTCAACTCTGAACTAAACACAAAATATCAGATCAGATTAAATCATAACTATACGTTTAGGCCTGTCACGATAACACATTTTCCAGTGTTATATGTTGCTGAAGGAAATATAGACTACAGACAATAACACTGAAACTAAACCATGAGGCAGAATTATCACTCAAAAACAAATTTAAATGTACAATATGGTTAAAAAATATGAGGTGCAATAAATAAATGACCGAACGCAACACTTAAGTAGTCAGTTTGTACCTATAATGAGTCATAGAAGTTCATCTATCCACCTCCTTCAGCTCAAATCTCATCGTAGAACAGAAGCATAACAAAAATGTTCTCATTAGTGCAAAGAAAAAGCCCCCACGATAAATACTGAATCCCCAAAAAAATCGTTCAATCTCTCTGTATTGAATAGTAAGTCGAAATAATATGTATCATGACAGGCCTATATCCAACCACACCACAAAACTGGCACATTAGCTTTAGCAAGTTAGCCTATCCATATCTCTCCATCAGGTCATCTGAAACCCAGCAACAGGAAAAGTATTAGGGCTGCAAGGGCAAAAGTTTAATCGTTTAACAGTTTAAATTGTGAGAAGGATATTGTGTAAATGTTAGTACCTTCATATTCAAATCAAACTGTGTCATAATAAAAACTACCAGGCAAAATGTAGAAAACTGAAAATATTCTAGATTTAATTTTCAAACGAGAACTTTGGCATTACCTGCATTTTTTATTTATTTTTTTTTCAATATAGATACTGCGTTAACCAATATCGTGGTACCATATATTTTACCATATATTGTGCAGCCCTAAACCAAACAACAGAATCCACAAAAACTCAACTGTGCACAGTTTTGGCAGCATCTCTTTACTATTCCTGTGACATTCCAGTGACCGGGCCATGCTTGGTAGAAAACCCACACCAGAGCCCCAAATGTGCAGAAGGCTTATAGAGATGTGCCCAATGGCTAATTCTATATGTGAACGGATCATCCCCCGTCCGCCGGCCAGCATCGCGCCGTGTGCAAACAGCAATAACATGTGCCCACAAATTCAACCAGAAAATACCACAGTACACACAGAGTACGAGGGCGGATCAAGCTATAAGCAGGGTATGGGTATGTACATGAGCCCACAAACCAACAGGGGGCCCAAGGCTGATTTAAGGTGAGACACTACCGGCAGCTCGATTACTGGCCACTCTGCGGTACTGCAGCTGAGCGCAGACAAAAATTCTCTTATAGAGCGCAATCATAGACTGTATGTATGAATGGACATAGCTAACCTGTTAGCCGCCACATTCAAAACAGGAAGTGAGCATGGACGTGCTTCTGCCTCCGTCGATCGTTGCCCCTCTCTCCGTAACTGCTGCTGTCAGGCTTGTCATTTTGGTCTTAAAATGTCCGTATTAAAAGCTCTCCAATGTCCTGGTATTGTTATTTTGTTATTGTGTCCGTAAATCAAGATATGAACGTTAATAACAGACAAATCAGGTGCCTTCTTTCCCCAAGGTTGCTCCCGTTAGCATTAGCAACAGGTTTGATAGACAGTGTTGCTAAGAGCCCTTTCCTGCCCGCTAAACCATCGGTGCGGGCAGAAAGGGTCGTTACCTTGCTTCGGATTGGCTCTTTAGTTGCTATGATACTCGTGGTGGAATTCCAAATATGGAACTTTGCTCCAAATTCGCCCCTATAACCGCTAGCCTCGATGAGCTTCATTTGACGTCACACTCCCTTAGTCCACTTCGTTATGCAGTCTGTGAGTGCAAGGTATTTATTGTGAAATCAGTGTCCGGCTGACAGAGACCTGCAGCTTTCACAAAAGTCAGATTTCGAAGGGATTGTTCTCTATTTTCAACATGAACTTTTTAAAGTTAGCTTTGATTAGCTTTGATTAGTTAGCTTTTATGGGGGTCTCAGACATCTCCTGTCACCGATATACAACCCCATCCTCAGACTCAGCAAACAAAGGAACAAAGGTGACAGAAAACAATAGAACCAGCCAGGGCCATTAAGGTTGAATGGAGGCTCGTTAAGGCTGAAACTGTAAACAATAGCTGTTTACAGTTTCAGTGTAGTTAGCTCCTTCCTTCAGTTAGATATAAGGCAGTGTCCAGCAGTAATCTGACCAGAACTGAAGAAGCGTCTTAGATGAGCAGTGAAATGTCTTCACTCCTACAACTTTTTGTCCAGTTGACAGATTTAAACTTTGGCTTTTACTTTGATTAGTTAGTTAGATTTAGATCTGCTCATGCTAGCTCCACTCAGGCTAGCTCTGCTCTAGGCGACATCGTTCTGATTGGTTAGAACTGATTATGCGGTGCAGGTTTCTGTTACCAGTAACAAAGTAATGGTTCAATCTACACAAAAATAATTATACCCCAGGCTCCAGGCATTATTCCATTATTCAAACTTATGTCACTGAAATGCAAGCAATTTGGATTTTTTTTCTTTGATTTATATAAGAAAACTACAAAACAGTTTCGATTTGATATGTGTAAGATTTTTTTTCCCCTTTAATCACCTGCAGTGTCTCACCTTAGAGGCCTAGTTATTCGAGGGACAGATATGATCCATGAACATTTTACTAGCGATACATCACCACAGATGTATACAGTGAAATCATTGGACTTACTTTGCTGAGTCCTGCCGAGTG
>KN479940.1:13430-25930 GCA_000787095.1 Periophthalmodon schlosseri
AATGGAATATGAAAAGATGGAAAGAGGGAGAGAAAAGGGGAGATAGTTCTACTGTAATTGTTTAAACAAGGCCGTGGTGGTTAGATTACAAATAATTGGGGCTATACGATATTAGCAATTAGCACATTCCAAAGATTGGAATTATTTTGTTATGAAATTCTTGTATTAGTTTAGCAGTTCACATTTCAGTCCTGGATGTGTTTAAAATGTGGAGATGGAGCAGAATCCTATTAAAACATATTTAATTGTATATTTAATGCTTGTCAGAATAATCTATTGCAAAATAAATACATAAATAAATAAATAAAAATCTCAACAATGCCTTGGATTTAGCAGCGATTATCTCAAAATACAGTTTAGAATTTCCACACTTTTCATATTTTAATCTACTGTATGGGCGCTATTTAAATGTGCACTATGTACCTTTTCAGGAGGAGCCAGCTTGTCTCCATGGATACGTTATTGCTTTGGCCAGAATGTTCCACGCTATGGCATTAAACGTATCTATCCTGCATTTATTAAATCACAGTTATTGCTCAGAAGCTCCCTGAAAACTATGTATTTTTACTGTCACCAGGCTCTTCTCTCCGCAGATCTGACCTGTAACTTAGAGGTAGATAAGTTTAGTGTTATACTCCAGGCAAGTAAATACCAGAAAACCAGAAAAGATACATATTGTACCTTTAATGCTTCTGCCAATGCCTAAACCCATTGTAAACTATTCATGAGTGTGGCCAAATGACTTACCCCTTAATACGCTCTCTGCTCTCTATATTTGCCCTACATTTGACAACAGAGCAGACATGGTATAAGTTACAAGTGCAGCTGTCAGTTGTGATGCTAAATGACCAGGATGAGGCCGCACTCGGAATGTGGGGATCAGTAATGAGTGCATAGTCTGTATTCATATGGAGAAAAGGGAATATGGTGAAGATATCAAACTCTTGTGTAGTTACAGAGACTGAAGTCATTTTGAAAAAGTTGTACATGGTTATGGTGTGAAGATGTCATAATGTTCGTATCTCATGGATATCTGTGATGTTGTAGCCTGTTGACGACAAACTTATTTTAAAGGTGCATTATTAACTTTTCCGGCACTTGCTGCTCCATGGAGATGTTATTGCTTTGCTTAGAATGTTCCAGTATAACATTGCTAGCAGTATCCATCCATCTATTTTTTTTCCGCTTATCTGGGGCCGGGTTGCAGCAGCAGCAGTCTAAGCAAGGACTCCCAGACTTCCTTCACCCCAGACACGTCCTCCAGCTCCTCCAGTGTGACCTCAAGGCGTTCCCAGGCCAGAGAGACATAGTCCCTCCAGCGCCCAGCCACCCAGGGGAGGAATCTCATTTCGGCCGCTTGTATACATGATCTTCTCCTTTCGGTCATTACTCAAAGCTCATGACCATAGGTGAGGGTAGGAACGTAGACTGACCGGTAAATGCAGACCCTTACCTTCCTTACCACAGCAGTCCGATACATTGACCGCATCACTGCAGATGCTGCACCGATCCGCCTGTCAATCTCACGCTCCATCCTTCCCTCACTTGTGAACAAGACCCCGAGATACTTGAACTCCTCCACTTGAGGCAAGGACTCTCCACCCACCCGGGGAGGGCAAACCACCTTTTTCTGGTTGAGAACCATGGCCTCAAATTTGGAGGATTCTTATCCCAGCCACTTCACACTCGGCTGCAAACCGCCCCAGTGCCTGCTGCATGTCCTGGCTCGATGAAGCCATCAGGATTATTTTCTTTTTTGAAAGTGTGTTAAATAGTGCAATGATCTCTCAACATCCAAATTAGAGTCAAAGTTTCAAGGTTTAGTTTAATAATTTCTTGGATATATGGTGGCTTTGGTGATTTTTGGTAGGTTGTGGTGTAGTGGTTTGTCTGTAGCCATAGAGCACCAATATCCAAAAATGACAACACCAAAATTCTATATACCTGGAGCCTGGATCAAATATACATCAAATATACATCATCGGTGTCTGGTACCAAACTTTACACCACCAACGTTATGGTTTACAGCGGAATCATCAAATAAATCAAGTCAGCAGTTTTTGTGACACCGTAGCCTGCTGTATATTGTGTAATCCCTTCTGCAGAGCAATACGTTATATTAAAGTGCAAAAATATATGCAATATATGTTAAAAAAAATACTATGAAGTCAGCGCACTAGTCTAATGAGATGGTTTTTCAGAAGATTCTATACCTATATATGAGGCACTTTCTCATGGAGAGTATAGAGCTGGTCCAGTGTTCCACAACTGGGACAAAAAACACACAGCTCCTCCTGAATCCGAGGTTCAACTACGGGTTGGATTCTCCTCTACCCTGGAATAGACCTTACTGGGGAGGCTGAGGGGTGGTGGTCCCCCTTCTTAAACAGAGGGACCACCACCCTGGTCTGCCAGTCCAGCGGTACTGTCCCCGACCACCACGCGATGTTGCAGAGACATGTCAGCCAAGACAGCCCCACAACATCCAAAGACTTAAGATACTTGGGACGGATCTCGTCCACCCCTGGAGCCTTGCCACCGAGGAGCTTGCCAACCACCTCAGTGACTTCAGCCAGGGTGATGGATGAGTCCACCTCCAAGTTCTTAGTCTCTGCTTCCTCCTCTGAAGATGTGACGGTGGGATTGAGGAGATCCTCAAATTATTCCTTCCACTGTCCGACAACATCCCTAGTCGAGGTCAGCAGCTCTCCGCGTTCACTGCAAACAGTGTTGGTGAAGCACTGCTTTTCTTCCCTGAGGGGTCGGATGGTTTGCCAGAATCTCTTTGAGGCCCTGATCTCCCTGAACTTGCCTCTGCGACCGCACAAGCCGCTGGTACTCGTCAGCTGCCTCAGGAGTCCTACAAGCCAACAAAGCTCGATAGGACTCCTTCTTCAGCCTGACAGCATCTCTTACTTCTGGTATCCACCACTGCGTTTGGCAACTACAAGCAGCTGCACTGACAATGGAGGTGGAGAACATGGTCCATTCGGACTCAATGTCCCCAGCCTGCCCCGGAATCTGGGGGAAGCTCTCCCAGAGGTGTGAGTTGAAGGCTCCGCTGACGCTCCCAACAGACCCTCACGGATCCAACTTGTAACCAGTTGGTGATCGCTTGACAGCTCCACTCCTCTTTTCACCCGAGTGTCCAAGACATGCGGCCGAAAGTCAGATGACATGGCAATAAAGTCAATCATCGACTTCCGGCCTAAGGTGTCCTTGTGCCATTTGTACTGACGGACACCCTTGTGCTCGAACATGATGTTCGTTATTGGACAAACTGTGGCTAGCACAGAAGTCCAATAACAAAACATCACTCGGGTTCAAATCAAGGAGGCCATTCTTCCCAACCACCCCTCTCCAGGTGTCACTGGCATTGCCCACATGGGCATTGAAGGCCCCCAGTAGAACAACAGAGTCCCTGGTGGGTGATAACAGAACCCGCTTGGGTTCAGATCAGGGAGGCCATTCTTCCCGATCACCTCTCTCCATGTACCACTGTCATTGCCCAACACGTGGCGGCTGAGCTGTGGGGCAATAAGCAAGCCTACACCAGCTTGCTGTCTCTCCCCGCAAGCCACACCAGAGAAATAGAGAGTCCAGCCCCTCTCAAGGAGTCGGGTTCCAGAGCCCATGCTGTGCGTGGAGGTGAGGCCGACTATATCTATTCGGTAACGCTCAACATTCTGCACAAGCTCAGGCTCCTTCCCCCCCAGCGAGGGGACATTCCATGTCCCCAGAGCCAGTCTCCATGTCCAGAGATCCAGTTGTCCAGGATCAGGACCTCACGGATCCTCCCACAGGTGGTGTGTCCATGGGAGGAGATAGCATTAACTAACTTAAACTAGCAAATGGTAAATTGTCACCTTTTTATATAGCACTTTTCCACCTTCAAGGCACTCAAAGCACTTTAACTCAAGGAACTCACCCATTCACACACACATTCATACATGCATTCATACACCAATGTACGCAGATACTAGGGGTGAGGTGGATTAAGTGCCCAAGGACACAACAACAGTAATCATCTGTGGGAGCTGGAATTGCACCATCAACCTGTGGGTCAGTGGATTTGACTACCCTAACAATGATGTTTAGGTTGAGCTCTGGAGTCGAGCCGTCAACTTTTGGATCAGTTGACAAATGCTGAGCTACTCTGGAACATTCCAGGCACAGCAAAAACAACTCCATGGAGACAAGCAGGTGGCAGACCATCAACCAGAAAAGTTACACAGTGCTCCTTCAGCTAAAATGATACATAGTTTTAGTCAAATAAATGTATTTGAGTTTTAGCAATGTTGATAAAATGCAAAAAATCTTTCTTGCACTCCCAGTAGCTTCTCCGGTGGTAGTATCGAATTGTGATTTTTCTGTCCAACACTGCGATTATGATTAGATTTGGAATTTATGTTTTAATCTTTGGATTCTGTTCAAAGTGCACATTTTAAACAAGTTTTAACATTTGAGAAAAGACTGAAATATGAACTGTTAACCTAATACAGGAATCACATGTATTTCAGAATATGTTTGTGGAAGTCTTAACAGGGTTAGCAGTTGTGTTTTTTGTTATTTCTTTTGGATAAGACAAGATATTGGGCTTGTCCCACCGGGAGGAGGCCCCGGGGAAAAGACCAAGGACACGCTGGAGGGACTATGTCACTCGGTTGGCCTGGGAACGCCTTGGGGTCCACCGGAGGAAGTGCCTGGGGTGAGGGAAGTCTGGGAGTCCTTGCTTAGATTGTTGCAACACAGCCCCAGACAAGCAGCAGAAAATGGATGGATGGATTTTTTTGGAGGGGCAAAGGACTTAAAGCCATAGTGTGTAACTTTTGAGCCAAAAATCAACTGAAATAAAAGTTTTTTCATTGTGGTTATTTTTGCGCTGAAAAACTTGCCTCCTTACTGTGAGAGGGCTTACATCTCTACAAACCTGTACCTTTACATAATTGCAGTCTTTGCGATTTGCTAATAGGCTCTGTGCACAGCAGGGTAGCTAGCTCACTGTGTCCCAAAGCTAACAGTCACTTTTATGAAAATCATAAAAAATGAAATGAACAACTTATTAAAATTCAAATTAATTAAAATAAAGACTACTCAATTATTTTATGTGTAAAATACTTCAGTTTGTGCCGTTGTTTTAATATTTATTATGCCTCAAAATTAGCATTAGCGTTAGCATTGAGACACAAGCATCTCTCTTTCTAAACTCTGGTGAAGTATTCATTTTATTTGTGTAGTGTTTAACATGTTGTCAGTGACATCCACCCCCTGTCCACTGCCTTATTTTTAAATATTTATTCATTTTAGTGTGACTCTGCAAAAACCTCACAGAGATAAAATTGGACAGGAAGTAGTGACGCTAACAGTGAGGTTGCCAGGTGCTGTTGTGTCCATTTAACTTGAGATTTTTGTTGGATTGCGATTGCGTTTTGCGGCCCTAGTTTCCAAATCATCTCAAATCCCCAACTCTCATCCCTTGTTATGGGTTGATATGGAATGAGTTGTGCGAGTGGTTCTTCTGTCATATTTAAAAAGGATATGGACTCGACACCATTCGGATGCACCAGTTGCGGGGGCAGGTGGTCTGTTTGAGGCAGAAGAAGACCACTGGGGCCAGCTCGGGGTACGGCACCACCAGAGTGCTCAAGTCACTGCCAAGGCTGATGTCGTCGCCCGCCGGACCCGCCTCCTCCATGATGTCATCACTGTGCGCCGAGCCGTAGTCCTCCGCCTGCCCTGGCCCTGCCCCCAGAGGCACAGGACACTCCTCGCTCGTCATGGCAACCCGGGCCTGATCTGTAGAAAAAAAAAAGATAGAATGGTTGGTGATTTTGAATTTTTTTTGCGTTTTTATAATGTAGAACAGTATGTTTTTCAGTTTTGAGCAAAAAACACACAAAAAAAACAAAAAAAAACAAACGTAATACCATGCTGTGGAACATTCTAGGCAAAGCAATGACATCGCCATAAATGTTTTTTGCTGAGCTATGCCATGATGTTCTTGATGATGTTCTCCAGCTGATAAAAAACACCATTATAAAACCCTGATGAACAACCTCTCACTCCACAAAATGCCCTCCTCCTTTTTCTGCATCTTCAACACAACTCTCATATTTAATACTTGTTGTTAGGTCCTCTTCAGACCCATCCGTCTAATCAAACCAAACCAAAAGCTCTTAAGCTAAGCTCACTCGTCTGCATAAAACAGAACCGCCGCTACTTCTTCCTGATAGAAACAGGCCCTTGTAATCAAAACAATCCAAACACAATGCGTGGAGTTCATCAGTGTCAGAACACATCATCGACAAGCCATTTAACCACATGAAGGGGCAGAGCAAGACGAGGTGGAGTTTTCACTTTAAATTACTTTGATTTTTTTTTTTTTTTGTATGGAAGTGGTTTGAAAATTGCAGAAAATTGTCGAGATGTCTGCCTTTTTATAATTATAATCACGCAGTCACTATTAGCTCTTGTGTTTTCCCCTTTCCCCCGTTTTTTGGCACCTTTCAACTCCTCAACACTTTCATCAAAAATTACACTTGAAACCTCTTCATAATCGGCAGAATTTTGTCTTTCCTGGTCTTCCTTTTCACATATGTCACTCTTTCTGAACTAGTAATTAAAATAACAATACATATATTTTTTTTCAGTTGTAAAGGGCTCCCACTAATGGATTCCTTTCTTGGCACTTGCTGTATACACAAATAACCAGAAGCTATTTTTACCTAAATTCTGTTAAAACCTTTCACTGTAATCAACATTAACACTACATAACACTTTCCCACTTTAACTCCATTCATCTTTCACTGTTTAGTCATTAAACTGTTGCTTCCTTAAAGGTCCTATATTATGCAACATTGACTCTTGTGAGCTTTAAGCCATGTTAGAATGTTGTTTCCTCATCAAAAACATACCTGGAGTTGTGTTTTGTTTCATTCACACATGTTTGAGTAACACTTTATTATTAATTTGTCATTATCTCCAAAGCTCAAAATGCTCCGTTCCACCTTGTGATGTCATGAAGTGGTTGCTTTCAAGTTAACAGCTCCTTTTACCTTTAGTTCAGTAGAGATTGGCAGTTCCAAGACAGACATCATTCAAATGATTCAAGTGAAGATTGATGGAGTTTAAAAAACAGTGGAGCACTTCCTGTATTACCACTTGATGACATCACAAGGTAGAACAGAGTGTTTTCTGTTTGAGAGAAGAACTTAGTGTAAATATGCAGGGTTTGGTATGCATGTGTGAATGAAACAAAACACAACTCCAGGTGTGTTTGTGATGAGGAAACAACATTATAACAGAGATCAGAAAATAGTGTAACTTAGGACCTTTAACGCCTCAGACTTTAATACAGATTTTGGCCTCAGTCACAGCCCACGCAGGTTTAACTGGTTGTATGAGCAGATGTCAGGAGTTAATCCGCTGCTTTATTTGTATGTCACAGGTGGTCTCCCTGTGCTGAGGACCGTGGTTCGAAGCCCACTTGGCACAGATTGGCCCCACTGGAATCTCGCATGTTTTATCACCCAGCATGCCGTGTTCTTCGCAGCTGACACCAGTAAAAGCACGTCTGGAAAACCTGAGGTCACCGGTTTGATATTTTGCTCCTCAATATTTACCTGGAGTACTTTTTTTTTTTGCAAAAGTGGGGAGGTTTGGGGTATTTTTTGTTGTAATACGATACGATTTGAGCTGTAGAGCGGTGAATAAGTCCCTTTTATGGCAAAATACTGGTACATTCTGCTGTTTATTTGTTGCAGCTCATGTCTTTTAATGGAACAGTCTGTTTAAAAATGGTTTACTGGGATTATCTTTTTAAATTTGTGGCATAAAATAGTTTCAGTATTATCGTTTACCACTAATGCTTCAAGTTGTGTTATCATGACGGGTCCACTGCCCCCAGCCACTTGGAATGTCTTCAAACATTGCACTGTGTCGAGTATTTTCTTATGAAATCAATATTTGGACATGTTTACTTCATAGTTGTGCAATATTTCAAAGACGGAATCACTATAAAACACTGTCTGTCTGTATTTCCCCAAAAGTCTTGTAGCAAAGTGTTGACAGACAGAAGGACAAAACTTCCCTGGCGCCCGTCGCTGTCTTTGCATCAAAACTCTAATTCCACTTTGAAGCTAGTCACAGTGGTCTAAACACATGCACAACATATTGGGCTGCACTGCTTTTAACTGGCAGCCAAAAGAGTAGCACGAGGCAGCGAGCCAGAGCGAGACTGGCCATGTGGGTATGCATATGCAGAGGGACCGGGAGGAAAGTACACACCGCCGTTCAGCTCAGATCTACAATATGTGACAGGGAAATGATGGTGTTAAGAATTTGTTTAGAGTATTTTTTTTTTTTTTTTTTGAGAATCTGAGCAAAATCTACATAAGGTTAGCTAACGGTGCACAGATATAGTAGGATGTAAGTGTATGTTTTCATTTGTAGATATTTTCAAAAAACATTAAAAGGTTTATGCTACACAGTTACAAATGATTCTGTTTTAGTTTCTATCACTAGATTAATGATTGGCTGCAGGTCCTGGGGTTTAGGTTGTGAGGATCCAGATCAGATCAGAGAGAGGCATTTTAGGTTTAAACCAACTGGATTTCAGCTCTGAGACTGGCAACCCAAATGACAGACTCGTGTGAGGCTCGTTCTGCTTTCTGGTTGGATAATCGCTTTCACATCATGTCCAGCGCTTTTGTAATTAATTGTTGTCAGTAAAATCTATATTTGAACACGTCAACCTCATATCAGAGGACACAAACAGGTCATGTTTATGGAGCTTAAGTGTATTCCTTATAAAATGTTACCCAATTATAAATGAATTAAGTCTTAGATAATTGTGTTGGCATTTGTCACCTTATTTGACTAGACAACAGTGTAAACATCATTAATATATAGTCCTGTTTTAAGTTTCACAACAAAAATGTGTTTCAGTCACAGTCACCGTTTGCCTGTTTCATAACTGAATTTCAGGACCATGGACAGCGCTTTTTAAAAAGGTTGCACAGTTTAAAAAGGTTGCCATATCTGTCTGTGTCCATGACCCTGTCCAACTTTACATGGTTTTAAGTTTACTGCTCTCTCTCTCTCTCTCTCTCTCTCTCTCTCTCTCTCTCTCTCTCTGTTTCTATATTGTCTCTATTTATCCCCCTCTCTCTTTCTCTCTCTCTCACCATCTCTCCTCTCTCCCACTCTCTTTCCGTGTCCTCTCTCTGTGTGCGTCTCCCTTATTATCTGGCTCTTTTTTCACTTCATAATTCTCTCTTCCCCTCTCTCTATTTCTATATTGTCTATTTATCTCTCCCTCGCTCTCTCCTTCTCTTACTCTCTCTCTTTCCTCTCTTGCTCTCTTTTCCACTCCCTCCTCTCTCTGTTTCTGTATCCTTTCCATTACTCCCTTCCTCTCTGTATCTCCTCCTCCCCCTCTCTCTCTCTACCATCTCTCCTCTCTCCTGCTCTTTTTCTGTTCCTCTTTCACCTCCCTCTTTCCTCTCTCTTCTTTCTCTCTCACGTTCCTCTCTCTCTTTCCTCTCTTTTCTCCCTCTCTCTCTTTCCTCTCCCTTCTCCCTCTCTCTTTCTTCTCTCTTCTCCCTCCCTCTCTCTCTTTCCTCTCTCTTCTTCCTCTCTCCCTTTCCTTTCTCTTCTCCGTCTCTCTTTCCTCTCTTTTCTCCCTCTCTCTCTTTCCTCTCCCTTCTCCCTCTCTCTTTCTTCTCTCTTCTCCCTCCCTCTCTCTCTTTCCTCTCTCTTCTTCCTCTCTCCCTTTCCAGATTGTTTACAACTAGTCTAGTTATGGAATTACCTCTATGTATGCCTCCAACGTATCCAGTTGTCTCTCTTCTCCCTCTCTCCTTCGTCTCTCTTCTCCCTCTCTCTCTTTCCTCTCTCTTCTTCCTCTCTCTCTCTCTGTGACTCTCTTGTTCTCTAAATCATATTCATTTTAGTCAACATTTATAATTACAAACTGAAGCACATTAAGTCCACCACTGTAATAAATGCTTTTGCTGATCGATTTTTTAAATATATTGTTATATTAGTCATATTGCAATGGACACACAACCTTCTATTATTATTAATAGCTTGGATATGGTCCCACCTCATCCCATCTGTTTTTTCTTTTAGTTGTTTTTTTATTAGTTTGCAAACATTGCCAGACAATTAGTCATCTAGGTTTAGTCATCATTAATTCATTTTATTTATTTTTCTCTGCAAAAAAAAAAAAGATTGTTTACAACTAGAAGTAAGCAAGGAACGCACTTGTATGAGATTTTCAAACTCTTATCATAGTAAGTCTAGAAGTTTTGTTGACATTGTGGTTGCTAGGTAACAGTTATGGAATTACCTCTATGTATGCCCTTGTCCAAACAGGAAGTGAAAGAAAAAACACAAAAAAAACCTGTTAGTCACTCTAAGACTACTCAAATCAAGATTCTAAATTAAATACGTTTAATTTGATGCAGAGTTCTCACTTTGATTCCTCTGGTTCTTACCATTTAACAAACAAATAACACCAACAATATACCAAACGCTATGGCAGCTAGCTTACTCGCATGATCCGCGACACTCCACGAGTTAGCCCGCATTTTCCTTCCTCACTCAGCATCCTTCACAGCTCTGTACCTGGCTCCTCTCCTTCTCTCTCTACAAAGCGTTTCTCAAATCACGCTGTCATTTTGCATTTCCTAAAGTGGACTCATAAATTAGCTTCCCATAGCAACAGCTGTGCTTCCTCCCGCGCCAGGAAGTTTATTCTTACCCTGCCGTGTTTTATTTCCCATGACAAATCTGCCTTCCCTCCAGCCATTACCGGATCTCCAATTAAAACCAGAGGAGATCGGAGCGGTAGAGTGTATTCTGTATGTAGTAAGGGTAGCGTGTTTTTATTTGGGATGGTGATGTGCTCGGTTGACCCAAAATGGCTGCCAAAATGTGTGTACAGAGTTGCGTAATACGGCTAAAAAAAAATCTATTGAATTGAACAGTCGAGATTAGCAAACCGTTAACAAAGCGATCGTTCGAGTAACAGAATCCAGTCTTCGCATGGAAAAAGTCCATATAAAACATTTAAAACAGATGTGAGTATAAAAGTTTGTTTCCAGATTATTAAAATGCGATTGTGTCACCAACGTATCCAGTTTTGCTTTTCCTTGGAGTGTTTTTTCATTTTTGTGAAGCAAAACAGCTAAAAGCCTCTGTCCCGTCTCAGTTGTGTTGCGGCTCGTCCTTAACCTTATGCAGTCATGTGATCTGGTATTAAATGTTCCAGTATGAATGATTAACAAGCAGGTGAGGGATTCTGGGAGTTATTAAAGTCGTCCCTTATAGATACATTTCATACAGTGCCTCTTCTAACAAACAGTGATGGCCAACCCACTTTTTCATAAAGAAGACAATGATGGGTTTCACCTGTAATAAAACAAAGAGCAGAGTGAAAGAGTAGATCCACCAGTTTCAAAGTAGAATCTGAAGTCTGCATGTCCACCACATCCATATAATCCAGTACAGACGTCTGCGTGTACGTGTATGTCTGATAATTTTCATTTTGATTTAGACTGTTACATAATTCCAAGATATGTTTTTTAAAGGATAAGTTTTCATCAAGCAAGACTTGGATGGTAGAGACTTGGATTGTAGACCGCTGGGAATATCAGGTGCCACAGTGGAGCGCCAGTGCCAAAAAAAAACAAAAAACAAAACAAAAACAAAAACTGTTGTTGTGTTCTCAGGCAAGACATGTCACCTACATTGCCTAGTAAGAATGTAGTGTGTGTGTGTGAGTGTTTTTGGTGGTCGGAGGGGCTGATGGCACAGGTTGGCAGCCTCGCTTCTATGAATCTGTCCCAAGGCAGATGTGGCTACGGTAGTAACTTACCACCGCCGAGTGTGGAGTGAATGAATAATGCTCTGTAAAGTGCTTTGGGTGTCTCGAAAGGTGCTATGTAAATCGGATGCTTTGTTATTATTAGTTTAGCAGTTGATATTTAAGTTTCAAATGTCATTGCTTCTTAAGTTGTTTACAAGGTGCTCTATATCTACTGAATCGCTAACACAAATCTAATTGCAAATTCATATATAATTGCTATTTGGAGATTGTAGATGTGGGCAAAAGACCTGGAATTTTTGATCTGGAGCACGGATTTAAAAATTTAAATTTTAATTTAAAGAGCCAACATGACAAATAATACAGTAGATCAATGGCTCTCAAACTTTTCACATCAAGTACCACCAGAAAATATTTGGCCTTCCGAGTACCACAACAACTAAAGTAGGTCTAAAACGTCTAAACTACACCACCAGTCAAAAGTTTGGACACATTTTGATTATGATTATTTACATTGTAGATTCTCACTGAAGGCATCAAAACTATAAAAGAACACATATGGAATATAGTAAACAAAACAAAAAAATTCAAAATAAAGATTTGATTAAAAATATAATAATGATGATGATAATAATAATAATAATAATAATAATAATAATAATCAAATCCT
>JACM01065841.1:0-13086 GCA_000787095.1 Periophthalmodon schlosseri
AGTAGTTCATAGGTGGTGGTGTCACTGGGGAGGCTGTTCACCTTAGCCTCACCCAGTATTCCCTGTTCACAGGATGGTTGAGTTCATCCCATTTCCTCCTCTCTCTGATCCCTGTGGTTAGGCTGTTTTTTGAGTTGCATAAACTTCCTTATGTGCCATTCTTTGGTTTCCTTGTGTCATTTCAACTGCCCTATGGCTATGAAATTGTTAATCCTTTGAGCTGTTTCTTCTGGAACTAAAGTGGCTATCCTACTTTTTAAGCTTTCTATTTTAAACTTCAAGTTATCAATAAGAAAATGCAGACAGCTGAGTCTAAGGCCAAGCATTTTCCCAAGTTAATTCTGAGTTAAACTGGCTGCCCTGTGCCCTGGTTCAAGTGCCTATTAACTGATTCTGTCGACATCTAAAGTTAAACCGTAAGTGATTCTTATTCTCTGCTAATTTCTTGGCAGTAGTTTCCAGCTCCCTTACCAGTTGGACGGTGGGGACAGACAGAAACTGGTCCACCCAAAGGACAAAACCCCGAGCCATAAACAAAGTAATGTGGTCTACTCCATTCAGTGTAGTGAAGAGTGCAGTGAGCGTTACATTGGGAAAACTAAACAGCCACTCCATAAGAGAATGTACCAACACCGTCGCAAGAGCTCCTCTGGACCCCAGTCCGCCGTCCATCTCCATATGAAAGCCACTAACCACTCCTTTGAAGATAGTGAGGTACAGATCTTAGCCAGAGAAAATAAATGGTTTGAGAGGGGAGTAAAAGAAGCATTTTTTGTTAGGAAAGAAAATCCTTCCTTGAACAGGAATGGGGGTCTCAGGCATCACCTGTCGCCTATATACAACCCCATTCTCAGACCCATAGGAAACAAAGGAATAAAGGAATCCAAGAACAATAGAACCAGCCAGGGCCATTAAGGTTGAATGGAGGCTCGTTCAGGCTGAAACTGTAAACAATAGCTGTTTACAGTTTCAGTGTAGTGAGCTCCTTCCTTCAGGTAAATACAAGGCAGTGTCCAGCTGTAATTTGACCAGAACTGAAGAAGCGACTTGGATGAGCGGCAAAACGCCTTCACTCCCACAACTTTTTGTCCAGTTGACAGATTTAACTTTGGCTTCTACTATGGATCAGACCTGGACAACTGAGGGATTACACGGACATTATTATTAGTAGTAACAGTAATAGTAAAAGGCAGGAAATGTGGGTGACATGTCTTGACTACAATGGTAGACTATATACTATATACTATACTAGAAATGGGATTGCATCCCTAACCCTAGTAGTAGTAGTAGTAGTAGTAGTAGTAGTAGTAGTAGTAGTAGTAGTAGTGGTAGTAGTAGTAGTGGTAGTAGTAGTAGTGGGGGAAGTTAGGCAATGCAGCTAAAGTGCTTTGCCCCACGACACTACAGTAGTATAGACTGGTCTGAAATGGGATTGCACTACTAACCCTAGCATTAGCAGTGGTAGAAGTAGTAGTAGCAAGCTAAATTATGTGTGAAATGCTTTGCCCAAGGACACTATAGATGTATACACTGATCAGAAATGATTGCATTACTAACCCGCACACTAATAGTAGTAGCAGTAGTAGAAGTATTAACAATGGTAGAAGTAGTAGTAGCAAGTGAAGTTATATGGGTGAAATGGTTTGTCCAAGGACACTATAGCTGTATACACTGGTCTGAAATGGGATTGCACCACTAACTCTACCAGTGGCAGTAGTAGTAGTGATAGTAATAGTAGTTTTAGTAGGAGTTAGTCAAAGTGGGTGAAATGCTTTGCTCAAGGACGTTGCAATAGTACATGTTGGTCAGAAATGAGATTGTACCACTAACTTCAGCAGTGGTAGTGGTAGGGTAAAAGTATGAGCTATCCCTGTATACACATGACAAGGTGGTCTGAAATAGCAATTGGTAAGGCACAATGTAATAAGAAAAGTGTCCGATACAGCAATCCATCCTGCTTCAGAGAATAAAGGTTAAGTATGTGGGGCTCTTAAAACATGAAAAATGCCCTGCCACAGAATGGAGCAAAACCAGTCTAAGCTAGTTTTCTGACCGCTGATGGCTGCCTGGGGGATTGGCCCATTTGAGACTAGTTTAAACATAAAGGGTCATCGGAGGTCGCGGCACTATTAGCCTACATCTGTACATGCCAAGTTCTACTATACAACTCCATTCTGTGATATTTGGCTATTACTACACTGGAAGCCGCTCTGTGGAAAGCACTTTGGAGGTTTGAATGTCATGTTGTTATAGTGAGGGGGGAAAGGTCGAGGCAAGTTCATTTAGGATAGAACACATTGAGCCAAATGGAGGCTTGATGGCCGTATAGGAAACAGTTCTGGTGCCTGCAGAGTACAGAGTTTGGTAATGAGGTTATGAGATGGACGGTAGTATATTTTTAACACTTATGAATGGGTGTAATGGTAGAATTTGCCGTTTTATGGGAGGCATAGATATGTTATTGTAGAATGTGGTAACAAGTACATCCAAAGACTTCATGGGCTTCAGCTTCCTGATAGGTGACGTTTTCAAAAGATGATTGCTATAGAAACAATCCTAATTTGTTATCATTCTTAAAACCATGGATATATTGTAATTGACTTATTATACAAAGTTTCATCAAAATATACCTAGAGTTGTGTTTTGTTTCATTTGCCAATCCTCACTCCTGGTCTTTTTGTCTCTGTTTTTCTAATTAGTAGTTTGTTTGGTGGTACAGTACCAGTGATTATATAGTATATATACTTTACATTGAGGGGGGCAATTTGTGAAGAAAAGCAGAAAAAAACGTTGAACATTAAAGAAAGTAGCAGTTGTGACAGTTTAAACATTAATTTAAGAAAAACAGAGGCATTGTCGTTTATTTCTATTTGTCAAATTGTGATTATTGTGTAAATTAGATGAACTTTGGCTCTTGTTTAGCACATTCAGTTACTGAATTACGTCTAAGGGTTCACACAACAGAAAATAACATAAAAAATGCATGACAAATATTCTAATATAAGACTTACTGGAAATATTGTGGCTACATGATGTTGTTTTGCTGCAAATGTAATAAATGTTATGTAAATGACTGATGGCATTTCACCTGAATGAGGCTGCATTTGTTCCCATGTTGTTATCTAACACTGAGCTTGTAGTGAAATTAAACAGTGACTCACTCATTAATCACAGCACAGTGATGAATGGTGCAGGGGAATCCCAGCTCTGAGAGGGGCCAACACAACATCTCCTGTCTATTTATTACAATAAACCAAATCAAATGAAATTATCACAAGTTATTATGTGCCACTAACAACCGGGGCGTCTGCAGCTTTCTAACCACACCAAACACGCTACAGCAAAAAGAAATGCTTCACACAAAGTCCTTTTATAAATGCAGGAGACATATCCAGTAGCATGAAAGCTGCACAGTTTGCATATTCATGGCTTTCAGGAAAATTACTCCTTATTCCTGATTTGAAGGATTTTGTGAAGACCTTTCATCATTCAAAACATATTATATTTGGATTTGAATTGCATTATTGCTATAACAACAGAGGACCATGTTATACCCTTCAACTCAGGAAGGAATCCTTAAACCTCAAACCCATGAATAGTTTGAATGTAAAAGGGCTATCAGTGCTGTTTAAGGTGACTGGCAGCTTTTGAGCCAAATGGAATCAAAATCTGCAAAACAGGAGTTGAAAATTTAGACATCAGGATGAGAATCTTTATTTATTACGATACATTTACATTTTTTGTCATTTTAAGCAAAGTTATAAACCAGTGATGTTCTTTTATGATAATGGTTAAGTTATTTACATTTTTGAAGTGTGTTGTAGAATTTCCAAAGCACACAAACCTTTTCTTTACCATATCAAATGTTTGTGAATGATATTTCAACGTGTTTTGGTTAAATAAACTCCCTATTTTAAAGATGCACTGTAACATTCTGTTGCTTAGTTGACAACCTGGTCCATGGAGATGTTATTGGTTTGCCTGGAATGTCCCATAGTATGGCATAAAAGAAGCAAGTGGCTTGGCATAGGGCATAGTTACAGGTCAGATCTGTAGAGAGGAGACCCCGCTCACAGTAAGAATGCATGTTTTTCAATGTATTTTTGAGCTATGAACTACAAGACAGAAACGTGTAATGCCATGTATTTTAGACACTAACAGGTGGCATACCCTCAACCAGAAAAGTTACATAGGGCATCTTTAAGTTTTCCATTATCTTTTAAAGGTCCTATATTACACAAATTTGACTCTTGTGAGCTTTTGCCATGTTATAATGCTGTTACCTCCTCAAAAACATACCTGGAGTCATGTTTTGTTTCATTCACACATTTGAGTAACCCTGCATTATTAGTCCATCTACATCTACTTTTACCTTCTGTTCAGTAGAGACTGGCAATTCCAGGGCTGAGATTATCCAAATGATGTAAATGAAACAAAACTCAACTCCAGGTATGTTTGTGATGAGGAAACAACATTATAACATAGATCAGAAAACAGCGTAATATGGCCCCTTTAACCAATCCTAATGGGTTTTTTGCCATACACTTTTCTAACCCTGAATTCTCCTTGTCCTTTTGTGTGAGAGCTGGGTATAAATCATGTATTTGTGACATTGCTACTGCAGACGACTAATGCCATATTATTTAGGACATGCTATTTTCTCTCCTATTATATTTTACATTAAGACCTGACCGTATGAATCATTGATGCTCTCCTTTACTATCTCCAGAATAGTGGATTTACAAGATTATACTTACTGTCGGATCCTATTCTCTCCATGCTTATATTGTGGAAGGCTATTTGTTGCCAGAGTATTAAAACTAAAGCACTGGTATCAAATTTCTCATGCAAAGTTGATAATTGTCATATTGTTCTGGGTTGCACCCAAGGGTACCCATAGGGAGGAGATATACGCGCATGGAATTGGAAGATGCGACAGCATGTTGCCAGTGATGGATGTCAGTGCTAAAAAAGGCCATTTGAATATTAATATGAAAACTCCTGTGTGCAGCAAAACACTGGGGAGCCATGGTAATATAAGGCTAAGTATGCACAATGATATATCTTAAATGGAGACTGTTATTCACTGATGTGTCAATGGTTTACAAATGTTACATACTGAGACTTACCCAGAACACTGCACATCACTGGAAGGAATACAAATATGAAGTGGTCTACTGGGATGGACATTTACCCTCTTTTAATACATGCCCTTATTTTTATTTTATCATGATGTATTTCATAACGCAAAACTTATTCTGATTCTGATATAAACAAAGGAACTTGAATTGTTCAGTGAGAGGGAATGCTATGTTTGTGTAACTACACACATATTTGTACGTTTCAAGCAACTAGTAGAGATATTTCCTACATCTGACTTGAAAAAATGTCTTGGAACCGCACTCAAACTGGTACTTCCCACATGTGAAGTGGGAGAGGGATTCGAGGCACTCCCTCTTCACATATGAGTTAAACTGTGAAATATTGCAATAATTTTAATCACCACAAAAAGATGCATCTGAATGGTTACATAAACTATTTAAACATGTGATACACGTTAAATCAGACAATATATTTACCTAAAATGTTACAGACATTCATATTTCGAAAACATTTCTTAAATACATCTACGGTCTAACATTAGCTATTATGTTTACATACAAATGAGTTTGGATGGACACACTTTACACAAAGTAATCCAAAATATATTAGCAGTTTAACACATATGTCTAAGACAACATATTACAACAATCATCATAACCGAGTGTAATGTTGATTTTTTTCTCATCTTGCTAATACATAAAATCTGTTTCAAAATTATTATTTTTTCAACTTTCTAAAATAATGGGGCATAGAACAAAACTGAATAATTCTATTAAAAGCTAGCTATAATTGTGTTTTATTGTTGGATGCTTAAAGCTTTCCCCAGAAATCATTTCAAACTGAATATTTGAAATCTTCACTAAGTATCTGTTAAATCAAAACATGCCACTTTTATCCAGTTTCTACCATGGCCATTTCCCCCAGTGTTTAGTTACTGACTGAGCAGACCTAGTCTCCCAAATGTCCCAGAGAACTCCAAATACACTGAATCAAAAGTTTTCCTTCCATTGTCATCCATTATGTAGTAAGTATATCCCAGATGGGCAAGTTGATCCCATCTCTGCACTTTTCAACTCTTTGGTTGGCCAAACAGCAGTGTGAAAATCGGTGGGATGGAGGATTGACACTTTATTCAGAGGATTTGAGAGGCGCGACAGAATGTGGTGTACCTCTGGAGGAGCCTCTGTGTTCTACACTGGGAGCTGTCACTACAAAGGCAGATGTGATAGGCCCTTATCTGCACTTCACTAGAGACTCACAAACACAAACGTGCTGTAATGGAACTACGACAAAGATTAATCAGTGAAGAGAAAACACTGAGATGTGTAAATATTTAGAGATGTTTATAGGGTTATATTTATTGGTGTTTTGCTGGGGAAATGCATTTGTTCATTTAAATGTGTGGATGTAATTATCTGCTTGTCTCTATGGAGGAAACTGTATGTACAATTTAGAATTTAAATTCCATAAACATGACCTAACTTGGTTCACAGATACAAAGTAGACATGTTCTAATCACATCAGTTAAATAGCATTCACCGGTAACAGTTGTGATGCTGATTTATTCTTAATTACAAAAACACTGGGCATGATGGCCAAGTTGTTTATGTTATAATTTGGTGTTTTGGTTCAAGACGATTATCCAATCAGAAAGCAGAATGAGCCTCACATGAGTCTCTCATTTGGGTTGCTGTTAGTACTTTGTACCTTTTTTAAAACTGTAAGAGCGCAGGCTACATACAGTTCCTTTAACTTGGATTGCATTTAATTAGTTACAGGCAAATGTATTCTTAATGTGAGAGAACTGACTTATAACTTAGGTTGGTGGCATTACTTGCTTATCTACATGATAGACACATTTAATGCCATACTGTGGAATATTTCAAAGCCATCATGTCAGAACAAATCCTCCATCAGATGTACGCAATTTGTTCAACTTACATTATGACGAATAAAGCATTAACTAACTATTCTTTACAATACTATGAAATTATCGGTTTCATTCTTTCTCTTTTTTTTTCTTTTAATTGTACGCCAATCTGTCACTCCCTGGACCTGAGTTCTTTCTGCATGTAATTGTATGCACAGTGCTATAGGCACCACAGAAGTGTGTGCTGCAGGGAAACAATGAAAAATGCACTCTGTTTAATCTCCATGGAAGCATCTCTAAACAGTGCTTTTAGCATAGCACTTATGCTCACACTCTCCATGGCAATGGAGCTGTATGCCATTTGTTATAATGGCTCTTCATTTGCCACACAATCAAAATGAGAATATTCACTACTATTGTAGCTATAGCAAAATTGTCATTAGTTGCTTTTATAATAAGCAACTACTTTCCAAAAAGAGATCTGATTGGTGTGTGTTTACAAAAGAAATCTGACACACAAACACCTGGGGGCATGTGCCAGTTAAGCAATAGACACTTTTATTTGAAAGATAAAGTACAATGGATTTTACAACAACCATTCCCAACCCCCTCTCTTTTTACATAATTTTCTTCCAAATCCTGCACAGGTGTGGACAATCACATAGAAATCAGATTTCTCTCATCAGACTGTTTTTATGACATTTCAGTCATCTCCAGAAATGATCAGAATTTTGATGTGCATGTGAACATAGCCATTGGAGATAGGGTGATTAAAGAGGTGGCATTATGCTAAATTGACTTTTTGGAGCTTTCTACCATGTTATAATGTTGTGCGGGGACTATTTGAACCCTCCTTATGTTAACAGTACAATTCTGTCCAAGATTTGTGTGCATCACCCATGCTCCCGCACGGGAATTATCCATAAATATACAAAAGCAGGGCACAAAACAATATGCTACAACTTCTCAAACCTAATGCGATGTGCAGTAGTTTCATTAGGGGGATGCATGCTGATTGTGTTGTGATAGTGCTATAAAGGGGAAATGACTTTTCAAACCAACAAAAGGTAACACGGTGATCTAAACATGTTATTTTTGCATCATTAATACCTCATAGAAGTGTATACCCTCTCTTTAAGTATATGGAGCAAAGGGAGAACTATAGACTACAGCAAATGTCACTTGAGGGGAAAAGAACCAACCTCAAGGTAACCTACATTGTTTCCTTTGTTTTGTCACACTATATAGAGAAAGGTGGCCTGTATTTGAATGCCTCAGTAATTCTGCAAACACTGCTATTTTCTTGGAGCAGTCCTGCCTTGACTTTTGAGGAGAAAGGCCAGGAGCGGCTCAAGTGGAGCAGATGTTTGGCTCTGTGTTTATTGTTGCACTTGACTGCGGTCCTGTATCTCAGAACTTTTATCACCAGCAGCGAATCCTGACATTTTACTTCCTAGAGAGGAGAGAGGGGCAGAGAGGGAATATTCTGCCTCCTATGCCTTTCATGGCACCACTTTGAGGTGTTCACACTACACCACTCACCAATTTCACACCACAACACTCCGCGACCATGATAATCTGTGTTTCAGATGCTGCACACAATATTTGTTCACCTCAAACAGTTTGACTTGCAAGACTCGACTTAGCAGTGCAATACATACAAAGTTGTTGGGGGGTTTTTTTGGCCAATTTGTGTAGTGTTTTTATATGTCTAATAGACAAAAAAGCACTTTACATCAAGAGATATAAATGGTATTTATACACTACAAGTGAACACACCCTCTCAAGATTTTTTCCTTTATGTTTATTATTTTCTACATTTTATATACATGCAGAACACATCAAATATATACGATGCAACATATATGAAATTATGTAGCAAAGAAAAAAAGTGAAATAATGCAAATGTATTTAAAAATATATTTTAGTTTCAAATTCCTCAGACAGTAGGCACCCTTAGCTTTGTTGCCTTCCCTCAATGAGCTTCATGATAAGTCTCCTGAAATGATTTTCTCTTCAAGATGTGCCATGTCAGGGTCAAGAAATAGCACAAAGCAGTGCTAAAAATCTAAAATCAACAAGTTTGGTGTTATTTTGAGGTTGTTTGTGTGTTTGTTTTGTTTACTACCTCCCATATGTGTTCATTCATAGTTTGCATGCCTTCAGTGAGAATCTACAATGTAAATTGTCATGAAAATAAAGAAAAAACTAAAATGAAAAACTTTTGACTGGTACCATACGTGGTTGTACATGGTAATAACTTGTGGAGTTATGATTAATCCTAACCCAGAATGACGAGTGTAAAATAGCAGGAAACATTATTTGTTTTCTCTTGATGATAACATGGAATTGTGGGTGCAAAATGAATATATCCCTTGTTACCATGTATGTTTGATCTAGTCTGATCTAGAAAACAGGCAGGACACAAGCAGGAATTGCGCCTGGTTAATACTTGGATAGGAGACCAAGTATCACAGGTTGGTTTATGTTTTTAGGCATCTAAATATACCTCATCTAAAGCTAGAGTCGTTTCCTTAATATCGGCTCAATTTTGTGCAACCCCTGACATTTTCGCTTTGTAAAAGCAGCTCACTGTGGGAGAAAGGTCTGTGACCCCTGCTCTAGTGCAAATTGTTGTTGTGTCCTGAGGCAAGACACTTCACACACATTGCCTAGTGTAAATGCGCTGTTTGAGTGATTGGTGGTCAGAGGGGCAGATGGGGCAGATTGGCAGTCTCTCTTCCCTCAGGTTACCCCAGCTGTTACAATAGCTGACCACCACTGAGTATGAAATGAATTACAATGCTGTTACTGCACTATATGTAAATAGGAGCCATTCATTCACTCGGACTTACAGATTGGACAGTGAAAACAAGGCGGCTGAGATTTGGGGGGAATTGAACCGGTAACATTCCTGTACGTGGGTGAAGATCTCTGAGCTCGACTTCTTCTGAGACTTCTTCACAGCTCAGCATCAGTGTATAACTCTATTTGTAGAGAAAACACTTCTATCTGAGTCATTACAAATCAAATGGAAGCCAGTGTTAATTGAATTTCCCTGCTAAATGAATTCATTATGTATAACAGAGTGTGTGACAAAGCTACAGCTCATGACTAATGGCAGGTGGAGAGTGGCGGGGGGAGGGCTCGGCCTAAGATCTTCCGAGGTGGAGTGAGCCAATAGTAATTGAATAACTCAAAGTCAGACTGAACTATATTGAACAGTGCCAACTGATCAAATGTCACGATTAAAAAAGGTTAAGTCTGGAGTCTGTGATCACAGCTCCACTTTCGGATTTTTGTTTTGCTTTGCTGTATGGCATAAAGGATGATTTACAAGATATACAATTTAACTTCTGAAATAATCATGCAAAAATATTTCCCCTTATCTTGGCTTACTTAGTATTTCGATTTTTATGTTTGAGTAATCCTACATTGTCCTGCATTGAAGGCTGAGCTTAAAAAGGTTTAAAAAGATGAATTCTTGCGACGTTTGTGAGTTCACAAACTCATGACAATCCACCAGTGGTTCAGACCAACCACAGGGCAATATTGTGGTTTGGGCTGTTTTGCTTTTGAAAAATGTGCAGAGGGTAAGTGCTTTGAGCATTTGTGGAGAAGAAAGACGTTAGTGCTTTTTTATCAACTGAACTTAACAAAAGTTTGATTTCTCATCTTATTCTGCTGTTGTGATGCATCGACCAATTTTTAAATATTCCTCATGACGCTCTGCATTTTCCTGATTGCTTTCAGTGAGAGTCATCCTAGATTGATAAATGTATAGAACTCATTTCAGAATAATACACGTATGGGTCTGTTTAAACTCCGCCCACAACCCTGTACTTATTGCAGTTTTTTAATTTGTATGGTTAAAATAATAACAAAAAAAAATTATCCATGTACATTAAATCATATGTCTTTACAATTTGTCCTTATATTGTCATGATTTGTCTATAATCATAACTACTTATTCCAATCATCTTGCCTGGGATCCAGAATACACAGTTCACTTCTTCAATACTTTACGAAGATGTGAGTCTGGTCATCGGTGAATCTCTCTGTTTTCAAATGGGCGTGATTGACAGGTGAATTAGCCAATCAGGGGGACGCGTGGTCTGTCCATATCGGAAATAAAACAATATCACAGGGAGCTGAAAAACATCATGGATTTCTGCAGAGTCAAAGAGCGAAGCACTAAACTCTGTCAATCTGAGGTGAGAGAAATTAGATTCTATTTGTAAATCATAGGTGACCAATGAGCTCCTTCGTTTCACATGTGTCACTGAAAAAACGGATCTACTTGCACAATGACGTTTGACCGGGCTTGAGATGCAGCGGAGGACGTGGAGACCAGACTGATATCAGTGTGTATAAAAAATATACAGAGATATCATTCTGGATTTGCCAGGCGACCAATCATGCATACTTTACACTATTTTGTGCTGCAATTGCATCCTTTGTAAACTATGAACATGAAAGAATCTTGCATTTTGTGAATGCTATTATTCTTTGTGTCTTGTTCCTCCAGCTGCAGTGTCTTTCCCTCACATTTGTGCACAGATCAAACAGTGGTTTTCTCTGTCAGAGGGATGAAATATACCTTTATACCTGTGTGGACTGTGTGGAATGGGAAATCCCTGCAGGCCGTAAAATTGACCTGTGTAACATACTATATGTGTAATCCTATACAGAGCCAGGGGGGTGTGGGCCCACTGGGACACAGCATCGTCTGAAGATAAGGCCTAATCGTGTGCTGGGGAGAAGTCACAGACATGAGGGCTGCTTCAACTACACCATGTGAATATGATATGTGCTGTATTAGGCAGGCCATATTAGCATGATACAGTGAAGTGGAATATAGTGTGAACGTTTTACATGTATTTCATGTATGTATTACATGTATTTCCAGAGTTAGTCCCTGTACCTGATTATTACTGTCTTCAAAATGTGAAATACATAGTTAGGTCATTTTAAACAGTTTGAAGTGATCCAAACTTTCCTCATTTTCCTAACACATTCACATTGAGTGCTAAACTTTAAGACACTGTAGCTGAATTTTGCCATCATGGTAAAGCTAAAAACAACTAGCAAGCTAACAGCGCACTGGTTAGTGGAGGATAAAAACACTTTACAATTACCATGCAGCAGTCTCATTTTGATACAGCTGAATGACACTTCCATCAACCTGCGTCTTTAGAACAAAATAATGGTGTGAAGTCTCCTGAACATCAAGACTGGGCTTGTGGTTTTAGTGGTACCAGAGCAGTAAAAATGGCCTCCAAAAATGTCATGGATGAGTGAAACATTGAAAAGTAAAGAACAGTAAGGTATCATACAGGAGTCAACTTGATTTCACAATGTTTATAACAGGTCTTTTGCTGACAAGTTCTTTTTATGAGCTACGGCCTGTATTTAGCTGTGTTTAGCTCTCAAACAAAATACATATACATTACTTTTTTGTTTTGCCACTAACAGAACAGGAGCTAATTAGACAGTGTGAAGTAGAACAAAATAATAGTCATTTCAGTGTGCGACAAGACCACCCACTTGAATTGCAATTGTCAAATCAGTGGTTTTAACTCCGGCACAGAGAACACTACATGATTCAGGCCTTTCAATGCTTTTGCAAAATGGAGCTCTGTGTTGTTCAGGCGACTATTACAACTAACCTTATACAATTGGTGGTGATAATATTATGGCTAATCTGTAAGCCTAAACACATCTGACAAAATGTCCCGCTCCCAAATGTGAAACAAGTGTCACTGTAATGAAAAATTCCCTTTGTCTTTCCTGTGTTAGTTTATAATGTATGAACTGAAGCCAATTGATGTGGTGCTTTTTGATGCTAGCCTGCAGCCATCCTTAGCCCCATCTGAACTGTCCTTTTGCACATGTAAGATTCATTTATGAAAGAAAATGACACCTACATCTTTGATCTTGCTTGACTAAAGTTGCTTTTAAGGTCGTATATTTCCTTGACAAAACACACATTGATTTGCCAAGTCAGTTTGAATATTTCATGTTTAATATTGCAACAAACTTGACACTAACCTTAAAGTGCTCCTTCGTGTTTTTATGATGATGATGATGACGATTATTATTATTATTATTAT
>KN479949.1:4838-15933 GCA_000787095.1 Periophthalmodon schlosseri
TAGTAGTAGCAGTAGTTAGTAGTAGCGAAGTAGCAGTAGTAGCAGTGATAGTAGTAGTAGTAGCAGCAGTAGCAGTAGCAGTAGTAGCAGCAGCAGTAGTAGTAGTAGCAGTAGCATAGCAATAGTAGCAGTAGGGGTGGTAGTCATTTGAAACTATTTGAAAAAGCAAACATTCCAATAGGATTTTTTGAAAATACTTGAATTTTAAAGGAGCACTTTCCAAAAATAAGGCACAGATACGACCCACAGCTCTCTCCTTCGCACTTGGATCTTGTGGTATTAAAACTACAAAATGAATGTTCAAATGTGTTTTCTATCCCCCCGGAAAGCACGAGGAGAGTCTTTCCATTGCACTCTTAAATTAGATTCTGGAGGCGCTAATGCTCAAACCAAAAAGTGATTAGCATGTAGCTGCGCGGAATGAGGCTGCAGTAGTGATATTGTGCCCTTAAATCTTGCGTTTTGTCTTGTCCAAGCAATGCTCCTGTGCCTACTACTAGCAAGAGTACACTGTTTCATAAACTTACATAAATATACAGCAATGCTAATACTAGCTTTACTCACATGCTAACATAAAGAAATACATGCACTTATAATCTAACTCACTGAAAAGTACAATAGTCAGTACATCATCATCATTATCATTATCATCATTATTATTATTATTATTATTATATTGATAAGATTAGAAACCCTTATACAACCATAGCCTGTGTAAAGAAGTGGACTAAGTGAGTGTGATGTCACCCACAGCGTTCGGCTCCAAATGAAGCTCATCGAGGCTAGAGCAGTTATAGGGGTCAATTTGGAGCCCAATTCCATATTTGGAATTGCGAACGTGAGTATCATAGCAACCAGAGAGCCAATCAGGAGCGAGGCTGATGAAGGTAACGCCCCTTCTCGCCTGCACCGCTGGTTTGGCAGGGGGTGAGCGCTTAGCAGTGTTGTCAATCAAACCTGTTAACGCTAGAGTGAGCTCGGGGACAGAGGGGCCTAATTTGTCTGTTTTAAATGTTCATATCTTGATTTACAGACACAATAGCAAAATAAAAACACCAGGATCATGTCAGCAGTTACAGAGAGAGCGACCACAGTTTTTCAATGTAAAGTGAATTGGAGCCAGAGTTAATGGAGCCAGAAGAGCCCATGCTCACTTCCTGTTTGGAACATAGTGGCTAGCAGGTTAGCTATGTCCATTTACATATACAGTCTATGTATACCAAGAGGAAATTTCAGTGAGCAAATGTACTTCACGTATTCACGTCACATACTCCATTTTAATCTTCTGAAGCCTACATGAATCACTGCTGTGTTGGATAGAGTCATTAACCTGTTTTAAGAGGTTATTTAAAAGGTTTATCAAAATCATGGCTCGGAGTAGAGCTTTTAGTGTTGACATTTAGTCTGTTGAAGAACATCCAGAACAATAAGGCAGAACTCATGTCTGTAATGCAGCGTGTGGGTTCAGGGTCAAATCTGTCTTAATACCCACTTTCTTTTTTCCATTGCATTAAAAGCATCCATAAGGGAATGGGACAGGACAAATGCTCCGAATCCACTTTACAATCGTGATCAAAACACTTGTTTTATGTAAGTGTAGACTCAAAACACCGAGGTCAAATGCAGTGAGTGTTGGCAAAAACAGATATTCAGGTACTAGCGTACTAAAAACGCTACTTCAGTTGCTAGTGCTGACTGCTGCGTTTGACCCTACTTATTCAAAAATCAAAATGGAGCTGGGATCGAAATGCCAACCTGAACCAACTAATGCAATGCTGTCATTGTGTCCTTGGGCAAGACATTTCACCCGGCTTGAAAGTTAGATGTGTGAGTGACAGATTAGTGGTAGATGGAGAAAATATTGCACATATTGGCTGCCATGTCCTTTGGTCCGCCCTTTGGCAGCTGTGGCTACACTTACTTAACAACAATGAATCTAATGAATTAATACAGCAATTTAAAGTGTCGCTAAGTGCCCAAATTATGATATATCTGTTTTAATAAGGTGCACTACAACACAAGGGGGCAGCCAACTCATTTTGAGCTAATTCCAACCAACTGCTCAGGTCATGTCAGTATTGATGGATTTTATTCAAAGTGAGGACAATTAGAGCTAAAGGTGCAGACAGCATAAAGTCAGCACTAAACATGTTAAAAATAATAACTATATGTGCTTATACTGTATATATATGTGTGTGTGTGTGTGTGTGTGTGTGCGTGTGTGTGTGCGTGTGTGTGTGTGCGTGTGCGTGTGTGGGGTACTGTGAACCACTCTGTAGGCAGCAAAGACCGCAGTAGAGCTGACCACAGCAGTCTGCACCAACACACACGCCACACTACATCATACAGATAATGAATCTATGGAGAGGACGAACTGGCAATTAGCAGAGCGAGGATGAGGAGGTGATGCTACGACCTGGAAAAACACTAAAGGGTTTGGAGAGTAACAGGCTTGTACTTCACAATTACACAAGCACAATTTAATAAATGGTTTCAATGATAAAGACGCAGGTTTACAAACTGGGCAGAAATACATGTAGTAAAGTAACAATATAAGTAAGAGCGACAGTAGCTCAGTGTTTATCCACTGGTCCGAAGGTTGCCGGTTCGAATCCCGCTCTCATCATAAACATCGTGGGTTGAGCGGTCAGATCCACTGACCCACGGGTTGGTGGTGCAATTCCAGCTTCCACAGATGAATGCTGTCGTTGTGTCCTTGGGCAAGACACTGATTGATTGAAGTGCGTTGAGCTTTGAAGGTGGAAAAGCACTGTATAAAAATGTGAATATTTACCAATATAAAAAAAGTAAAAATAAACACTTAAAGTAGATTTGAATCAACCAATTCAATCAGTCACATTTTGGAGGAAAGCAACAAACTTGAAAGTACAGCGGGCCCATTATGAAACCTTGTGGTACACCCTTTAAACCTTGCTTTACAATTTTTACAGTTTTTTTTTTCTTTTTCTTTTGGCTAATTGCATCATATTAGGAACACTTTAATAGCACTAAAATAAATGACTGTCATCTATAGCCAAAACAAACCTTAACACTGGAGAAACATTATTTTGCTGCAGTTTTAAGTACTCTTGTTCTGAATTATACACTGGAGCACTTGAACTTGAAAGCTGCTGGCAAAGGGGACATAGAGGAGTAATGACTTGGCTGCTTCTCACAATAGAGGGAAAAATAAATAAAAGTGGGATATAGTGGAATGTCGGAAGAATGTCCTCAAAGGGAACTCTGAAAACGAATCAAAATAAGAAGCTTTGGTTTCTGGAGAAAAGAAAAAAATCCCTCTCCATTTTTCATATTTATAGAATACTACAATAGAGCTCAAGCAGTGCGTTCCATCTCCATAGATCTTAAAAAGATTGATGTTTTCATGATATTTCACCATTTCTGTTTATTTCCAGTGTTACTAAGTGCATTGAAAAGTGCTATTTCACAGGCATTTGCATAGGCATAAGGTGCAATAATGTAGGAGGCTGTTATGAATATTTATTATAGCTGTTAAGAGGAAAAGTTATGCAGATATCGGCGCGTGGTCTGATAATACGGCTCTGATTCCTGCGCTCAAAATTCTGTGATATTTGAAGCTACGTTTAAATTCAGTTTGATGCGTTTGCTTGATGTCTGCCAAGTGAGTTCACATGTTTTTCACTTTAGGATGTGAGTTTGGACGATCAATTTTAAACATTTTGCTTTAATAACTTTAACTTTACTTTTAAGAGTCCCACATTCAAATTAGATCATTTCATATTATGTCAGAAATAGAATGCTCTCATGTTTACCGGCTCAGAAAATACTAAATATATATATAAAAATCTGTATAATTCTCACGATCATCTGTTAATATAATTCTGTTTAACAGTATCATGAGGATTCTGTGTGGCACATGTGTGTGCCACACGAGTGTATGTGTGTGCCACTCGTGTGTATGTGTGTGTGTGTGAGTGTATCTGTGTGCCACACATGTGTATGTGTGTGCCACTCGTGTGTATGTGTGTGTGTGTGAGTGTATCTGTGTGCCACACGTGTGTATCTGTGTGCCACACGTGTGTATGTGTATCTATTTGCCACGTGTGTATGTGTGTGCCGTGTGCATCTGTGTGCCACACGTGTGTATGTGTGACACACGTGTGTATCTGTGTGTGTGCATCTGTGTGCCACATGTGTGTATGGGTGTGCCACACGTGTGTATGTGTGACACATGTGTGTATAAGTGACACACGTGTGTATCTGTGTGTGCATCTGTGTGTGCCACACGTGTGTGCGTGTGCCACATGTGTGTATCTGTGTCTGTGCCACACGTGTGTGTGTGTGTCACATGTGTCTATCTGTGTGTCTCGTGTGTATGTGTGCGTCTGTAATCTTGTGCATAATGACATATATAACATGACTAATTTTATGACTTGAAGACGAGGATGTGGTTCTTGGTTTACTATTTTATATATATATATATAAAGATTCTCAACGTGCTTCCTGCTCCTGTAAAACCATGTAACCTTTACAATCTATGTACAAAATACATCGTATTAGTTCAGTGTAGAATTGTATTTTTTTCTTTTGCCTCAGTGGACCACAGGCTTCAGTTGTAAGTTGTCGTATTATTAGCACCAGGAGCAGTTACAGTAGATTTCATTGAGCTTGGAACACTATACTTCACATCTTTTATATTTCCTTCATTACAGATTGAAGTAGCTTTAGAATGTCATAATGGAATCTCAAGCCCCATGTGCAGAAGTTTGCAAGTGTAAATCAGACTTCATTAGCACCACATTCAATGAAATGTAACATGCACTGGGTTTACTCCAAACCTACAGAGTCCCTCGCACCATACAGCCTTCAAAGTACACTCTAACAGTGAGAGGTAGCATGCATATTATTGCTGTGAACACTTAAAAGCTTGCGCTCCATTTGAACACACCACCTGACTTCCTCCAGGGCAGAATAAAACCTTATGCCGTAGAGCTCTCTCCAATCGCTCGCCTCCAGCGATGGCTCACAAAAGGTGCTGGGAAATATGCAGCAGAGGAGCCGTGTGCACTCATCACAGGAGCACGAGGAGCACGACGACGGAACAGAGACACGCTCATTTTGTCAAACATTTTATTTCAAAATGGAAAAATCATTCTGTTATATTTCTGGTTTCATGTTTAATCTCTGGATGTGAGAACAGTCCTATGTTATATTATATTCCCATTCTTTTACGAACCAAAC
This sequence comes from Periophthalmodon schlosseri, assembly GCA_000787095.1. NCBI lineage: Eukaryota > Metazoa > Chordata > Actinopteri > Gobiiformes > Gobiidae > Periophthalmodon > Periophthalmodon schlosseri. Next base: position 10,062 of record KN479949.1, read on the forward strand.
ATGCCGCATTAAAGGTGTGTTCACAGAATCATATTAACTTTGTCTATCTGCATGGAGACCAAGCTTATTTATCTCAACCAGGCCAAGTTACAGGTTAGATCTGTGGAGAGGCAACCCTGCTCACAGTAAAAATCTGGCTATTTTTTAAACAATAAAAACACGTGTATATGCAGGTGGACAGGTCTAATAAAACACTATTTCCATGGTTCTCTGGAGACAAACAGGAGGCAGATCCACCTTAAAAGTTTACTGTAGGCTACATATGTAAAGATAGGAAACTGACACCCCCAAGCATGAAATATTTAATAAAATGATAAGATGCCCATGCAGTTAACTCTATAGACAAGTCATACTTAATATGGTATAATAATCAGTGTGTAATTAATAATGTTTAATAGTTATATGTACATACACTGATGTAGAGTCACTTGTGTCACTCGTGCATTACACAGTCATATTTAACTAGCAGGTTTTGTGTTGATGCTGCCTGCAGGTCCTTCATATGTTCAAATGGAGTCAAATGGAAGAGTGATCCAACTGAAGTGTTCTTCGAGTGTTTGGGCCGATGGCGTGTTGTGTTTTTTGAGTATGAGTAAGATGCGTTCGCTGGCTCTGGCTCCTCACCATAATCCTACAGCAAATAAGCTCTGACACATTGTTGTCCCTCGCGTGAATAATAATTAGCCGCTAGCTAGCAGCAGCGAACAGCAAAAATAATAAGTTGCAAATCATATTGAAATGGGTGTCACTGTTATATCTTTGGTGATTACATGTGCAACAAGTGCTTCCTCCTCAGGCAACAGGAAGCAACACAACTCCATCTCTTTATATTAACCCGACTTGAAAAACATAAAAGGTTTCCAGTTGTTTGCTTATTCTATCCATCATCTGTGGTTATGTGCACACGCAAATTGCTTTTGTTAAATCACACATTAATCTTCAGGTTGACGGCTCAATCTCCAACACTGACAATGCATTCTTTCATTGCATCATTGAGCAAGACACTTTTCCTCGTCTCATCCCCTTTGTTTGACATGTGTCTCCATTATAGAGATTTAGAAAGTTTTACTCCTCAGGCTGTGGGACGCTATAACATTTTGATGTTTATGTTATTCACGTACAAAACCCTTTACAAAGTACTGTCCAATCATGTGCTGTTCCAACAAGGCCATCTATAAACCAATTTACAAGATACTGCTGGAGGCATGGAGAGCGCCAGGCGATGCTTATAACATCACTATGGAAACACTTTCAGATACGACTATTTGCCCCTAAAACTGCAGCCTCCATCGTACAAACCGACTCCCCATTTTTCTTCTTCTATTGCCTCTATTGTAGATGTTAAAATGGTCCAAAATATATCTCGGTGACTCGCTGATAAAGTGTTGGAAAGACTGAAGTGCACTTGATCTTTATTTAGCCATAGCCATTCAAGCTAGCAAAACATTCGTTCACACGGCTAACACTCTGCCTCCGATGACCTTATCAGCGGAAAAACAAATGTACAGTGGCTGTGAATGGCTGACTCGCTCCAACTGGAGGAAGCGGAGCGTCCCTGTACCAATGTAAATCCACTTCAGTGAGAAAAAGTGTTAAAGCCACTAGTGCTCCTTATAAAATACTGCAGACACTTATACACTACTGCTGTACAAGCAGAAGTAGCAGTAGAAGTAATGGTAGTACTGTTAGTAGTAATAGCAACAGTAGTAGAATTAATCATAGTAATAGCAGTAATAGTAATAGTAAGCAATATTAACAGTAGTAGTAGAAGTATAGTTATAGTAGTAGCATAGGTCATAGTGACAGCTGTAGCAATAGTAGTGGTGGTAGTAATAGTAGTCATAGCAGTAATAGTAACTGTAGTCATAGCGGTAGTAGTAGTAGCAATAGTAGTAGTAGTGGTAGTAATAATAGGTAGTAATAGTGTTCATAGCAGTAATAGTAACTGTAGGAGTAGTAATAATAGTAGGAGTGGTAGTAATAAGTAGTAATAGTAGTCATAGCATTAATAGTAATTGTAGTAGTAGTAGTAGTAGTAGTAGTAGTAGTAGTAGTAGTAGTAGTAGTAGTAGTGGTAGTAATAAGTAGTAATAGTGTTTATAGCAGTAATAGTAACTGTAGTAGTGGTAGTAGTAATAGTAGTAGTGGTAGTAATAGGCAGTAATAGTAGTCATAGCATTAATAGTAATTGTAGTCGCAGTAGTCGTGGTAGTAGTAGTAGTGGTAGTGGTGGTCGTGGTGATGGTAGAAGCAATAGTGTTCTAATCTTAATGTTGTACAAAGCAGCTATAGGAAACAAACACATTTACTACCTGTATTAACCTTGTTCATGACAGTGGTCTGTCAGAAGAAACAGTAGTAGTATTTAGTTGTAGTGCAGTACAGTCTACATACTGGTCATTACCAAACGCAGTAATATTCTATATACTTTATTATTTGAAGTAATGGTGGCGTTTTGCCCAGTAAGTATAACAGACAGTAATGACAGTAATCACTGTGTCTCTACTGCAGCCGCAGTAGAACTGTAGAGTTTAAATTCGATCTTCTGACGACTTGAATACCTTGACTGACCTTATCAGCTCCGACACGAGCACACAGCTGATTTGCATGGCTGATTCTCTTCTATTGGAACCAGCTGAGAATTGCTGCCTCCACTGAGAAACATTTCAATTAGGACTGCAGCATGCAAAGCTAATCATAGATCACAGTTAGGCTCAAATTTATCTGAGACAGGGGAGAGCGACGATGCAAGGCCGGATGATATGACACCACATCCGGAAGAAAGGCCAGAAATGGGAAAAATGCAAATATGGGAAAGGGAACGGACATCTTCATTTTGTATTTCATCATTCGGAGCCAAACTCGGAGCGTTTGATTAGATATTCCAATCAGATGGTGTGGGTCAGTAACCCCCGCCCTGACCAGACCAGATCTAATTTCAGGTTGAGCAGAGACGAAGGTGGCAGCGGTGACACATCCAGAACATTTGTTATTTTGGTAAAGTGCGGTGTCACGCTGATGCCAGGCCACATGGGGGCAGGAGATTGTAGAACAGATCTCACTAATGTCAAAGGGTAATTAGACAAGGTGCGTTCATTCTTCGCTGGTTTGGTCCTAGTTGGATCCTGGTTTAGTCCAAATTTAGTTCCACTTATATTATAGTGTGAATACAGCCTCAAACGCTTACGTATATAAACGGATGAACGGAGCTATATGATACTGCTACTGTTGGCAAAATGCTCAAATTTCAAACTTGACCAAAATAATAATAATAATAACATTAATAACAATAATAATAATAATAATAAAATTAAGTATCATAGCAGCCAAAGAGCCAATCTGAAGTGAAGCTGTTGAAGGCAACGCCCCTTCCCGCCCACAACACTGGTTTGGCAGGGGATGGGCGCTTAGCAACACTGTCAATCAAACCTGTTGCCAATGCTAGCGGGAGCGACCTCCACGTTTGTCAAAACTTCAAGTAGCTACTACTACAAAAACATTTAAGTTACTTCAACTGCTACTACTATTGCAAGTGCTGCTTCTGTCACTACTACATGATTGTACACCACAGAATCTCGTTTTCATTCTTGGCTTTACTCTCACCCGTGTTATACCCACCAGCTGCTCAGAAAGTTGAAGTACTTCCTCTTCCCCAGAAGAGGCTGGATCACTGAATAACTGTCTATGTACGAGACTATTTTCTCCCTGTCAAAAGTCTAAACAAAATGTTTGAATCATCAATAACAACGTTTAGCTTTCATCCCCTCTTCTCTAAATCTGTATAAGAAAGTGCTCGATAACACACAAAAGAACACTTTTTATATTCTCCGCCAGTGTCTGTATAGCAGGAGATAGATGGAGCATCCCGATAGATAGAGCTATGGAGGTGAACGCAGCATCAAAAGTACCAAAGTTTGCCTTAAAGCACTTTGAAGTTTTGGGATGGGGGAACCGTGGGACCAGCGCTGGAAGCTAAAACGGCCTGATTTTCATTTTGGCAAAGAACAGCCACGGTCTCTTTAGATAGGAACATGAAAGCTCGTGGAGACATGGAGGGACCTCTTGTCAGGACATGGACTTGTTTACATCGACAGACTTTGACAAAAACTTAGAAGATGGCACATCCAAAAGCAAATAAAGAACATGCCAAGAGATGGGCTAATGCTAATGCAATGTGCTGCTCTGACTGAAGCTAAAGTCTCTCTCACGCTCCCGTTTACTGGTTTATAAATAGGACTTTTGAGTGTTTTGGACATGGAAGTTTATAGTAACAGCAGCAGCAGTAGTAGTAGTAGCTGTACAGATTAATTACTTATGAATTATCAACTCTATGCAGTAACATTTTATTCTAGTAGTAGAAGTATTGATAGTACTGAAGTGATAACAAGTTGCAGTAACATTCATATATACCAGGAGTGAGGAGTAATTCCTGTATCAGTAGTAACAATAGTAGTAATGGCTCTATGGCACTATGCAGTAACTATTTTGTCTTTGCAGTAGTGGTAGTAGCAGGTGTAATCGTAGCAGTAGTAGTAGTAGTAGTAGTAGTAGTAGTAGTAGTAGTAGTAGTAGTAGTAGTAGTAGTAGTAGTAGTAGTAGTAGTAGCAACAGCAGTAGCAGTAGTTGTTGTCATAGTAGCTTAAATAATAGAATGGGTAATAACTGCTGTATTAAAGTATTAATAACAATAATTAAAATCACACTATTGTTTCCATAGTTACGTTAGCCTCATTGTAGTGGCACATTTACATAAATTCCTGGATCTGGGTTGGAGTAAGTCGTCGTAATCAGAGAATTACAGTGTGTGAATCTCCCCCAGTATCACATGACTTACTTTGACACATGTGTAATGAACGCCCTCCCTTCAGGTCTGTTAATTAGCGCTAGCAGCGAGGTTAGCAGGAGTGAGATGGGATTAGCTAAAACGCATTGTCCTCTGAGGAATTCCCCAGATCGCAATTAACTTGGCAAATAACCTGGAAAAAATACAAGCCACATGTAATATTAATTTTCAGCAAAGAGGCGCTCACTTCAGAGTATGAATTATGCAACAAAGACGCCGCGGCCCTGTGTGCAAGCGGCGTTTGTGTGCCGTGTTTACAATGGAGAGTATGTGAGACGCAGATATACAAAAGGACGCAGTGGGGCTGTAAAACAAGTCAGGTATTCTGAAGAGCCATTTCAAAAAACAATATTAGCCAAATGAAGTAGGTACAAGAACTGAACATAATGTAAACTACAATATTCTATGGTACAGTATAGAAACAACATGTACTGAAATACTACAACTGCACTGGATACACTGGTGCATGGCACATTTAGGGAGTAGCAAGTAGTAGCAGAAGTAGTAATGGTAGTAGTAGTATTATAAATAGTACTAGTAGAAGTAAGTAGTAGTAATACTCGTAGCAGTTAAAGTAAGTAGTAGTAGAAGTGAGTAGTAGTAGAAGTAGGTAGTAAGTAGTAGTAGTTGTAGCAGTAGTAGTAGCAGTAATTAATTTGTAGATATTTGTTGTGGCAAATACACAGTTGTGGTGTTACTAGTAAAAAAAAGACTTGTGCGTGTACAGACCACAGCTTGAGAAACACTGATCCTCATTTTACCAAACCCAGAACCTTTAGCCTTTAGCCTGAGCTCATTAAAACATATTGGATTTGGTCTGACTTTTAGCGTGTACATGAATATGTATTATTCAAGCAGCAGGACACGACACGTCTCTATGTCCCACCTGCCAGGACCCTGTAACACTGTCAAACTGGGGACACTTTAACCCAGAGCCCGGTAACACTGTCAAACTGGGGACGCTTTAACCCAGGGCCCAGTAACACTGTCAAACTGGGGGCGCTTTAACCCAGAGCCCGGTAACACTGT
>KN479951.1:1475-11697 GCA_000787095.1 Periophthalmodon schlosseri
ACACCCCTGTCCGCCCCCCCTCCCTGGTCGGCCTGTGCCTGTACCAAAGACAGAAGTGCAAGGCTGAATAGGTAACTACACATCCTGAAAACTAATCAGCGGAGCTTACTAAAATCTTCATCGTGCTACCAATTTAAAACAAAAGCAGTTATGAGGAGATAGCTTCACATTTCCTCATTTTAGTTTTAGATGTTTATTCTAGACACGTTGGTGTTTATTCATTTCCTAAATTTCTTAAAATCTTGTAGTCCATACACCACCCAGGGTAGCACGTAATAAATACAGTTAGAATATGTTAGAATTCATTAAGATTTGATATCTATATAAAGACACTCTCAGCACTTTTTTGTTTTTACAGTGTAACAAACATTAGGGTTCTACTAAGACAACCCACAGCCCATAGAGAAAGTCCCCAGGGATGGAGTGAATTGAATAGCGGTGTCTAAAAGGATTGGCTGGGCTCCTCCGGTCTATTTGACCGTCTCTCTTATTTCCTGTGTTGAGATACCTGTCACTCAACCTTAATCAATACTAATTAGGAGCTGCCACCTTTTGTTATCCCCCCATCTTTAATTTAAAAGCCGCGTATGCAATCTATATAACTTTCCATGTTGGCGGGTTATTCTGGAGCCGGTTACCAGGCAACAAAGGAAATCCAGAGCTTTGGGTGAATGGCATTATAAAGTGGGCGTTAATGAGTCATAGCCCGTCAGAGCAGATTGTGACGAGAACAAGCCTTACCAGCACAAAGAAACAACATGGAAAGAAATCATCAATTATTTATGTTTTACATTTTTACATTGTAGTTGTAAATACAGCATGCTCATTCATTCACCCATCTCTCATAATAAAATAACAGGCAGATGGTACAGACTAGTGCAGTGGTCTGACCTTCGTGTCCCCATTGGCATTCAGGCTGCGCTGCATTGTAAATAATATATCCATTAGGCATCAGTTTGCTTTGATTTTTGAAAAGCTTTTGCTCCTATAGAATGTATAGATGTCTGAGTGCAGCTGTGGTCACTAACGCAGTCTGACTATCAACTATGGTGCTCTAATATAAGACATAATTACAGAAGCAGAGTTGACAGGATAAAAGGCCTTTAGATGCATGTGTCAATGTTAGTTTGAAGTATGTTTATCTCATTGGTTTTGTTTATGTCCTCCTCAGCACCCTCAAGAACAAGGAGCTCTCTCCTGTGATTGGACAGAAGGGACTTCAGGGAACAGTGACCTCTAGTGGCCCCTCACAGCTCTCAGAGCACAGCCCACATTCACTAAGAAGAGGTAAAACAGACCCATCACTAGTATGTTTATGTCATGATTTTTTATAGTAGCATTTGTTAAAGACTGTAATACAATTTAGAATTAACAAATCATATAAATTCATAATTGTATCCTAATATATATTGGTACATTTATGGGCTCAGTAGGCTAACATATATTTTTTTGTTTTCTTAATGCCAAGGTTTTCATAAAAAGCTGAATTGTGCCAGTCCCAAGCCCAAATAAAGAAATACATTAATCACTATTGAAAAGATATACAAATGAATGTGGCCTATAGCACTACTTGAAGTTTTTAGTCTATATAATATATATAATATAATATTAAATCATTTATTTCTGGTTTTATGCCTAGGTATATTGCTGCAGTTATGAATGGTTCCTGGAGCTTTTTGATCAGCTAACATTGCTTCTTTTGTCTCTACAGCAAAGAAGCTAGCCCCTATCCCACCTAAGCCCCCCTATTCTCAGACAGGGGCGATCTCAGACCAGTCTACAGGACAGCCTTCTCCGGTCAGCCTATCTCCCACTCCCCCAAGCACCCCCTCTCCGTATGGCTTCAGCTACCCTCAAGGTTACGCCACCATAGGCTCCCCCATACAGGTGCAGTCTGCTACCACACCCTCTCTGTCCTCTCCCCCGTCTTTAGCCGGGACCCTCACCAAGGCCCGACCGACGCCCAAACCTCCCCGAAATAGACCCAGCCTGCCTCCCCCTCAGCCCCCCAGTACCCCCGGGACCAGCCCACAACCTCTAGACCACTCCACTGGACTACTAGACGGACTATCGCAAGGGGAGAGCATGTCCACGGGTAAGTTACATGTGGTATGATGAAGTATGCTTTATTACAACTGTCATCAATGTAATCTGGCCCTTACAACACTACATCTTTAGTATTTAGTTAAATGACAAAAATGTATTTTTAGTGAACTCCAAAATTATTACAATGGAAATGTCTACATATTATTAATAGTACAGTCTATTTTTGACTAATTTACACTCAATACATTGAATAGACTGAAAGGCTATTTTAATACACCTGTTATAATCATGGCACAATATTTTTAGACCTGTCATATGACCATTTTATGTGAATTAATAATTTGTCTTAAAATAAGCTGAACAAAAAACTCATGTTCAAACACAATTATACCAGTTAATTTAATCAGTCAAAAATGCTCTTTATTAGCAAAAGAGAGAAACAGTTTCCACTTCAAATTATTTAAGCTTTTTGAGGTTCATGAGTATATTAACATTCAGATAAATACTTTGTTAACTGTCCCTTTTGTCGACTGCTCTGACTTCCAGCGGTATGAGGCCAGAGGGTCAGTTTAGGGTAAGCAGGAGTTACAACCTCACCTCCTCCCACTCTCCAACTCCTCCGCCATGTTGGCCCCACATCCAGTTCAATTGCACGACCGGAGTAGAGTCAAGATGCTAATAGCGTTTTGTATCAGATTAATTCAAATATTTTCTCAGTAACAATGGCTTGTTTTGCTAATTAAAGCCAATTTCTGACACAAAGCTCTATGGTGAGTGACTCTACTTTCATTTTTACATGCAGTGGCTGTCCAGAACACCCCTTGTAAATAACAATACGGATTTAAGCCTGTGCATGGTGCCTGAGACTAATGCATGGCTTAAAAATAATTATTCACCATCCACTCCAAACCCAGGGCTTGTTTTTTGGTTTACACTTATTTTTTCCATCTTAAATATTTCCTACAACGCCCCCTCTCCCTTCACTCTCACCCCACTGCCCACCTCAGCACACTTGTCCCCTTGTGCATTGTCTAGTGGTCCATCACTCAAAACATGGGTATCATCAACACAACATGCCAAAAATCTATAGTGGAATTTAAAATGAGTGAGTGTTATTAATGTGTGTTTTTTTAGTTGCAGTACATATTGCATAGTGCATATTGACACAGAAATAACTTGTGTTTGTCCCAATGTTCAGTGTAACACAAGTTCAATGTGTTTTAACCACAAGGCAAAATAGCATTCAGTATTACTTTTGAGATTTAATCTATATATTGATACCAAACTACATTTCTTCTTGCCTGAGCTTTGTCTGCTTGAGGGTTGAGAAGATTTATTGTTTTGGGAATACTGTTAGCCAGCTACCAATGTTTGGCTCAAGTTGCTAGGGCAGACTGCTAAATGTAGCCAAGCAGAACACAATGCAAACTACATTTTATGGCATTTTAAAGAGTTCAGTTTCAGTTACTTTTGCATAGATGGGGACATGGTGGTTTACTGCACTACTTTGCACACAGAGAATAAATGTATACAGTTCTGAAATGTTTAAACAATTTATACAATTAGATCACGTAATAAAACAAAACAAAACTATATCTACAAAGCCTAATTATTTAATTCATTGTCCATTTTCCCTTCTCTAGATTCTTTCTGTAACTTGGAGATCCCAGTCATCAACATGGAGCTGGATAGTATTTTTGACATGCCTCACATCTCAAACTTCAGAAACTCATTGACATTTTACGACTCGAGCCACAAGGGGGCGGAGTCCGAGGAGGAGTCGGAGAGCACAGTGCTATGACATCACCAGCTTTAGCTTTACTTAGCTTTAGCTGCTCAAAACATCATCTACATCTCTGCACTATGGAATCTACAATGGAGAAGGAGAACACATAGTCAGATCTCAATGTAGTCCTGGACTTTTGGTCAATAGGATTTTTACATTCGCTGGTTTTATCCATGGCACATACAGTAGATTTTTTATTATTTTTTAATTTATGTTTTGCCTTATTTGAATCACTTGCAATATTGCCTTTAAATCACACATACTGGACTATAGCTGCTCAAAGGACCAAGTGCTCTTTGCTGAGAAGAAACAAAACCTGTAAACATTTGTTGCTTAGGAAATTTTTAGTTAATCTTATGTTGCCATCTCTAGTTTGTCCTTTTTTCTCAGGGTTGTCAATAGAAAGCTTCAGCACTAAATTATGGTGGCAGCAACCCCTCATGTGTGTCATTATTGTGCCCTTATTTTCTTTTTGCATATTTTTACAATGCTAATAGGTTTTTGGAAAGCTAGGTTGGAAAAAAAGATTCTCAAATCATCTCACTACTCAGATCATTGAAGCATTTTTGGTTCATAATGACAATTCAATGTTGACAATGACAGTTACATTGTGCATCTAAAAATATAAAGTAAAAGTGAAAAACATTCTGCAATATATCACTATAGCAACTCAACTTTACAAAAAGGGCCTTAGGATGAAAATGGCCAAGTTGTTTTATCAGCAAGAGGAAATATTTAACAAATAGGGAGCAGTTATACATGAGAATGGTTAAGTCCAGTCAGTCGTTATAGTTAGCCATGCTGTGCTCTGTGTTTCCATCATGGTTGCCCTCCCAAGAGCAGTTTTAAGACATTTAATATATTTTGCTAATTACAGGTGACTCAGAAATAGGTACAGAAGTGTTTATTTTAAAGAGAATATTTCTACTGATATATCTAAAGTAATTTTAGAACGGATTGTTTCACTTGGGACCAGACTATATCCACTGATGAAATCAAATGACAAACGAGGTTAGTTTTAGGCTTGTTGCTTGCCTTGAGATGGGCCTTTTAGACCTGTCACGGTTTGTAAGACTTTATGTTGGTGCATCTGCTTCACTTGGCCTCAAAGTCACTGTGCTGCTCCCATGTGTTTAAGTGCGTTATTATTCACAATAGCTTTGTAAATAGTGTCTGTACATATGTGTTGTGTATATAGTGAAAGGGAGAAATTTAATATTTACAGATATAATATACATAAAAGATAATGCTGACAGTAACATTGTATTGTAAATATAAATATGATACGTTATGACAATACAATAGTTCTAGCACAATGTTGCCAGAATCACTTAAATAACAAGTAGTTTTAACAAGTTTATCTGTTACTGTTTGTATATTTTATGGCACTGACTTCATAGTTTTTTCAATTTAAAAAAATCTCACTGCTTTTCCGGCGATCTGATTTCCCAGTACTGCCTTTGTGTCCTTGGGTAAAACAGTTCACCCGTACCATCTACTCCAGTCACATGGTTTGTTTCAAAAGAAAACCCATAAGATATAAATCACCAATAACTGTAACTTCGATTTGTTGTAGTCCCTAATATACAAGGAAAAAAAAAGTAATGTGCATATTACTAACCCATAAATATGACCTCATGATAAAGAAACTGGTTCTTTGAGGGGATGAGGTGTAAGCAACACAGGGAAATCAGATCAATCAACTTTACATATTGCAGAATAGAAACAAAACAAAAACATGTGAAGCTCAAGACCTCGTTTCATTTCACAGTTGATAAAAATCATACAAAATGCCTACTGCATACTCAAAATCAAATACAGTAATGCCCTAACAGCCACGTTGTAATCCGCATGAGACACTGGTGTTTTAAACATGTAAAATAAAAAATTGTCACCGATCACAAATTTGTAAGTTGTTGTTGGCTGTGCTGAGGTGAATGGTCTGTCTTGTCTATGTCCAAATCTGTGTTTTTCAACGTGCTGCTCTTTGTTTTGTACTAAAGGGTATAAAACTTGTAAATAAATCCATTCAAACAACTTTATGAACAATATAAGACAGACGGTGACAAACTCCAGTATTACAGCTTTTGAAAGCATGATGCCCTACAAACAAAAGCCTTTTTTTTACACAAATAGGTGGAATGTAATGGTCATAGACACCATTTTGATCATGTGTTGTATTGCAAAGTAAATGGAAATATTGAGATGGTGGGTGGGGAGTATGATTCATTATTGTCCTGTGTGAAAGTTAGCCGCATGCTTTTTAGCCATGAACTGAACAACTGTCTCATCTTTGGTCCTAAATAAATGTGTTCGTATTTATTTTTATAAGTGATGAGAGTTTGCAAGAAAAAAATAATCATTCCGGTTCTGATTTGAGTGTCATAATTTATTGTGCGTTTTTACCACTAACCACTTTCTATTTTAATGTCTTCATTATCAAGAAAAGCACATGAAATTTGAAATTGTTGTCAAAATAAATAAAACATTCAATTTGGATTTTCTAACTGCAATGTCACATTTTCATTACAATTTGTTCACTGCATGTAACCACTAAAGGTAATCGTTTTCACAGTTAATGGGGGCCAAAATAAAAGGGAACACAATAGGCTTAATATACGGCTCTTGTGTCAAACTAGTGACGATGTGGACTGAAAAGAGGAAGAGGAAATGCCTTTTTTGGACATGTTTGTTTTCTCTTGGTCACAGAGTGGACGCAGTGTGTACTGTAAAATACTCCTCATCCGAATGTTGAAACTATTAAATATGTTTTTACATTAAACTTCTTTGTCCTGTTACAATATTTATGGTGATTGCATATGAATAGAATAATAATAGGAAAAAAGTATGGATAATAGCAGTAAATTAGTAATATTATTAGTGTCAGTGGAAGTAGCACCCAACTGTAGTAACTCCATGTAATTGTGCATGTGACCGTGAGTACTATTCACTGTCTCACACACACACACACACACACACACACACACACACACACACACACACACACACACACACACACACACACACACACACATACATATTAAAATACAGTACATAAGGCTAGGTACAGATAAATGAGGCTGAGTACAGATGAACCAACTGAGAAAGAATCATCATTATATGCTTGTATTTACAGCAGTATTAAAGCAACAGTACTTTTTGTGACATACTTTCACCACTCGTCTGGAGTCATGTTTATTTGAATAGATACTCAACTCATGTGGTCTAGTTTCCTTTCTCTTGCAGCAGGTCTAATGTACTCTGAGCTTCAGTGAAGGTCAAAAACTCTGCAGAGACATAAAACACTTGATTAGATTTTTGATTTGCAAAGTAAATCAAATTTAAAGTGACTGATGTTGACAGCACTTAATGCGCTGAGTGAGTTACAGTGTACAAGTATTCACATGAGAAACTAGGACCTTTATACAAAGGAGGATGTTGGTATTAATCATAGTTATACAAATTATAATTTTACCCTATTAGACAGTGGTCCATGGACTACTTTGCTTCACTTGTCCTTTAGGAAAAGAGGAGACATTGGATTAGATCAAGAGTAAGACAAAGACTTTTAGAAAGAAATTTCAGTCTATGTGGATGACGTATATAAATTGTGTAGATTATGTCAATTTTTATTTAACAGCAAGTTTGTTCTTTTAAAACCTTTATGATATCTTACATTAATAAATAACAATGATTTCACAACTTTCACTCAAATACTCTATTATCCTTTTCGGTTATTGCTACTTGTGATAGCTCTTAGGAGTTAATTAACATGAGGCTGGTTAAAGGCCATATAAAGGTAACAAGAGGTTAATTTGAATGTTAGCTATGTTTTGGTGACCTTTTGAATGTCGCTTGTTTTCCAGAGTGCCTTGGAACTGTCTTTTACCAAAGTCTATGCTGATGTGTAAAGGTGAGTTATACGACTTGAGGTATTGCTGAGGCGTCTGCAGATCTTCTCTAGATGTCAGCGAGATCAAAACATCTGGAGACATGCCAAGGTCATTCAGCACTGATCCACCCTCTGTCTGTAAAACAACTGAAAAATAATTATCAATATATTTAACTGATAAAAAGGAGCAGCAGTGATAGACAGACTCTTTTAGCTTGTTCTAGCTGTTTTGCTATAGTTTCCACAGACGTCAAGACTTGAAGAACTAGAGTCTCGGTGGGCTCCTTCTCAAGCTGTTTAGTCCCTTCGGATGTGTTTACATCTGCATTCAGGAGCTTAAAAAAAAAAAAAAAAATACCACTAAAACTTTCAGCCAAGGAGAAAGTACTACTTAAAAATGCATGTAGCGAACCAACCTTGTAGCTCCACTGCTGAAACTGCCTGCTGTGAGGATTGTGTGCCATGAATACAATCTTTGGTGCTTCAAGCGATACACTGCAAATAGACAGACAGCATTGTTATTTCAAGTATGTGACTAGCAAAACTTCAAATCCTAATTCTCAAAACAAATGATTCTAAATAGTGTAACATTACCAGTCTGGTGTCTGTTGTAGCTCTATAAGATCTTCCAAAATAGTTACGAGAACATCTCTGGATGACTGAAATAAGGTATAAAATGCTAAATCATTTTATGGCCAAATCATCAATAACCACTGACTTTACCATATTTTACTAATTACTTACTTCAACGATATGAATCATACATGATGGATAAAGTAAGAGAAGCCCAGTCATGTTATCCCATGGAAATTGTTTGCTCAGTTGTAGGCTGAGTTTTTCATAATGAGCTGAAAAACAAATATTTTGTGTGAAAATACAAAAACACAGCACTTTACGACCCAGTACTACTGTCTCTACAATTTCAGTCATTGAGCTTTGGTGCATGCCTGACCTATAGTGTTACTTTGCGGATGAGTTTCTACACCACTCTAACTCAACTCTCTGGAGTGTCCTTCACAGTTGAGGTGTGAAAGTTACAAATACCAACGAAAGAACCTTTCAACTTCCCGATAGCAGAAGCAATATCTCTACCCATCCACAATGAGTAAGCCTATTTGCTGTATTTTTGTAATTAAAGTGTGAACAAACCCGCCAATTCTATTCTTTCTCGAAGGCCATTGGGTAGTTGAGCAATCAGCAAAAGCCTCTGCAGCAGGATTTTCTGTGGAGAAATAAACATAACTCAATAAAACGGGTACAGGGTACAGTACAATTACAAGGCAAAATTGCATAACAGCATATTATAGTTAATTGACACAATAGTGCACCCATATCAAATTGTATAGATACCTTTACCTCTTCTTCGTCTGCATCCTTATTCTTTGCCATTATTAGATCAAATAAATTTGTCCTATGTTCTATTTTCTTTTCCACTTTAATATCATATTCCTTTAAACTCTCCATCTGGCCTGGCCTCCTTCTCCAAGTTTCCCCTGTGAAATGAGAACTCCTGTCTGCCTCAGTGTTTATAAAGCCCATAACCTAGAAACCTATTGTTCAAGAGATGCTATAAAAGTCTTTCAAAACTCGCCTCCTAACATTGTATTTAAGGTAGTAGCCAGTAACTAGTGGTAGTTAACTGAGAGTGCAGTATTAATGTAGAGTTACCTAATGATGTTAAAACTTGATTTCACTTTTGATCTCTATAAGCACTTTGGATCCTAAGTTTAATTGTTAAATCGTGTTTAATTACTAATTCATTTAGGTTATTTATTCATAAACATTTATACATTCTTAAAATACCAGCATTATCTGTGGAAGAGTTTGTTTACAGACCACACGTTAGCTAGTAGTGGTTAGACGAAAGTTACAAACCTCTCTTATTCTCCCTAAAGACACGTCGAACATTGACCGTGTTGAGTTTTCTGGCTCCTCGTCCGAGTTTCTGTGCTTTCTGTGCAAAGGTGGGTCAGAGGCGGCTTTGGGCTTTTTTGCAGACATGATGATGCTAAAGATGATAAATTCTTATGTTTGTGTCTGGGCTGGTTACCGCGGCAACAGGCTCAACCGCTCAAATAACGTCATGAACGACAGAGAAAGGTGAGTTTTACTGTTTTTCTGTTTAACAATAAAACAACAATAGCTACTGTAATATCCATTACTCCACGCGTCTTGAATGTATAAAGGTTATAAAGTATTTTTTATTTCTATTAACTTAGAGTCTAGCCTTGGCGTTAACCTAGCTAATGTTGGCGAAACACAACTTTTGGCTAGGCCCACATTATGGCAGTTACTCAATCATATTATATATAATATATTTAGTACATCATTACCCAATGCTGTAAAAGAAACTAAAAGACGAGCATGTGCCCAAAGAGTCTCTGGCACGTGAGTATAGCTGTTGTTTCTTTAAGGCAGCAGCAGATGGCACTATTTAGCCATCGTTGTTATGCGCTTTGAGTGTCTTTGCGACATCCCA
This sequence comes from Periophthalmodon schlosseri, assembly GCA_000787095.1. Classification (NCBI taxonomy): domain Eukaryota; kingdom Metazoa; phylum Chordata; class Actinopteri; order Gobiiformes; family Gobiidae; genus Periophthalmodon; species Periophthalmodon schlosseri. Next base: position 11,679 of record KN479951.1, read on the forward strand.
ATCAATACAATGCAACACT